>JANHAO010012264.1:0-16493 GCA_026873985.1 Saraca asoca | reverse complement strand
AAAAGATAACATAATAATTGTTCTTCTCTTATTTGCATCGAACTAAGTTGTAACCTGAAATCAAAAACAAAGTTAGTTGCAAATGTTAAGAGTTTTTAAAATTCATTTTCTAAAGTTTTGTTTTTCAATATCAAATTTGTTTTTCAACATCAAAATAAACATATAGCTTAGAGATATCCATTCTAAGGCTACCAATATCTCTAAGGCTAACATTATGCATTAAGATCAGCCACAGATAGGCTTGTCACCTTATTAACTCCCATCAAAATTTGGGTAGCTATAATGGCTTGCTAGAGTTTGCTTATAGCTTAAAGTCCAAGTGATTAATTGGGAGACATTAATCAAAATTAATTAGATTAATTTTGTATACCTTCAAATGGTTTGAAGGGCATTTTAGACTTTTATCGATATTTCGGGGGCCTACCAGGTCACACGTGTAATGAAAAATGTGTTATGGCCATGAATTGGCTATATTTGATATCCAGGGACCAAAATATAATTTATTGAAATTACTAGGGAAAAACTATGATTTATTGAAATTGCAAGGGCTGATTTGTAAAAATGAAAAAATGGTTTTTCATTAAGACAAAACGACGTCGTTTTTGGCTGTTTGATAGCTAAACCAAAATGATGCCATTTTGACCTGTCTATTTTTTGGCCAAACTTGCCCGTGGAAGGTGAATGTCACCAGAAGAGGAAAATTTGAGAAATTTCCTCAGCTCTGCTAGGGCTTGGTCCAATCCTGACTCCAGTACAAGCTAGCACTTGGAAAGGAGTTGTTGAGGCCATTTGGGAGTGTTTTATGATGTAGATCACCGATTGGACTAGGACGATTGAAACAGATCAGTGGTGAGCTTTTCAGCCTTCTTCTACTACGATCTAGCTTCTCTAAAGGTTAGTGAAGCTTCCTATTAACTCTATTTAGCTTTTATTGTCCAAATCCAACAAGATTTGGGGTTGAAGTGCTTGGTTCAGTCATTTTTAAGAAAAATTTTAAAACTCCGGCATCGACAATTTTAACACCAACACTAGGAAAGACTATAAAACATGATGGGAGAACTAACCAAAGCAATCATGATGCTAGCATAAGGTGTGCAGAAGCAGGCCAAAGCCATAATGCCTGTGAATGTTCACCAACAGTAGCAAGTTGGACGTTCGAGCAATGCCAATTGGGAAAATTCTCTAGCTCGCTGCTCGTAAGAGTAAACTCCCGGTCATAGCTCTCATGAGCATGAAGACCAAAGAACCCAACAATCTTCCAACCAACAATCCGAGATGAGAGACCCATTGTTTGAAAAGTTATTTCAGAAAATAATCCAGTTGGAGGAGCGTCTTCAAACTTCGAGTGATCAAACTCGCTATGAAGAAAGGTTGCCACTCTCCAAGGAAATTGAGACTTGAACTCTCCCTCTTAAGCTCAAGGTCCCTGCGATTCCATTGTACAATGGGAATTTTGACCCATATGGTCATCTAGATGAATTCAATGTTCAGATGGACTTGCAAACAGCTGATCCTCTGGTCAAATGTTGAGTTTTCCCAGCTACGCTGGGAGGTGTACTGCGAGCTTAGTTCAAAAGCCTCCCAGCTCGCTCGATTGGTAGTTAGGAAAATTGCCAGTAGAAATTCATCAACTAGTATTGAGCACTGAAGAGACAACTTGTGCCTCCCGCCATCTCACTATGATCTTTCAACGTAAGCATGAGTTGCTGAAGGACTACATTGCCAGGTTCAAGCTTAAAGCCAATTTGGTGTAGAATCCATTAGAAGAAACCACACTGGCAACGATCTCCACAGGACTTCGCAAGGATGGAAAGTTGTATAAGAGCTTGTATAAGTCCCCGGTGAAGGACTTTATCGAGTTTTATGAGTGAGCTGCTAAGCAAATTAAGTGGGAAGAGACTTTTAGCTCAGAAAGGTCTTATAAGAAGGATAAGAAAGCTAGCTCCCCTCATAGCAAGAAGAGGAGAAATATAGACCAGGGTGACCACTCTGTTGAGCAGACTGCAAAGAAGTCCAAAAGTCCTAGAGGTGAGCAGCCTAAGCATTTGAACCGTCATGAGCAATATAGCATCCTATCGGACTCCTCAGATAGGATCTTCCTAACAAAAAGGGATAGAGAAGACTTTAGGAGACCTACTCGCATATGGATCCCCTACCAGTAGAGAAACAAGTAGGAATTCTGTGCCTATCACAATGGGATCGGGCATGGAGCCTTAAATTGTAGAGAGCTCAGAGATGCGATTGAAGACTTGATCAGAAAGGGCTATCTAAGGGAGTACGTGGTGCGGCCTGCGGGGTAACAATCTCAACTTCCCCAGTATAATGGTGGCCAAGAGCTGAGGGGCTCGGTCTGAATTATACATTGATAATGTATATTAAAAAACTAAGAGTTAATGTAAATACTTTCCTTTATCCTTATTGAAAGCTATTTGCTGATTGGCTCGATGTTATTGTCTTTGTCTCTTTATTTTGCTTTTTGCTATCAAGTGTTTGTAATTCCCACAGCTTGCATGCGGTTAACTCTTTTAAATCCCTTAAGTAACTTTGTGCTAACCATGACCTTTGGTCTAGTTAAGGCATGAATTGATGAAGTTGTTAGCTTCCTAAGCTGAGGCCCCTTAGAGCTCATTTGGAGATGAATTGACGAAGTTGCCAGCTTCCTAAGCTAAGGCCCCCCAGAGTTTATTCTGGAGATCAATTGATAAAGCTATTAGCTTTCTAAGCTGAGGCCCCTGGAGCTCATTTCAGAGATGAATTGACGAAGCTACTAGCTTCTTAAGCTGAGGCCCCCTGGAGCTCATTCTGGAGATGAATTGACGAAGTTGCTAGCTTCGTAAGCTAAGGCCCCTCGGAGCTCATTCCGGAGATAAATTGATGAATATTTGCCAGCGTAGCTATGTGCTCGCTGAGGCAGCGAGGCTCATTCTAGAATATTTGCTAGTGTAACTACATGTTCCTATGGCACTAGGGCTTATCCTAGAATATTAACCAGTTAAGCTACAGGCTTGATGAGGCATGGAGATGCTAAAAAGAAACTCATGTCACCAGCATAGTTATGTGCTCACTAAGGTGCAGAAACATTCTTAAACACTCAATGCTAGTGTAGATATGTACTCATTGAAGCATAAAGAATTGACAACCTAATTATTTGCTTAAGGCAACAAGATCGTTGTACTTTGTAACTTTCATGCGATCAAATGTTCATAACTCTCATGCGACCAAATATTTGCAGCTCTCATGCAACTTTCTGATTATGTACAATCCTCATGTGATTTGCTTGTACAACACTCATATGCAGGATGTTTCACTCATGTTTATTGCTTTCAAGAGAATTTGGCCAATTGGCTATTCAAATAGTTCATCATGAGCTACAAAAATTGGCATTGTTGCAGATGCAAAAGGCTAAAGAACAATGATAGAGATCACAAAGAAAATTTTATTCATTAAAAAGCCTCAACGAGGTAAAATTACATCAGAAAGCTTAGAATTCAGATAAGAAAAAGCCAAAATACAAGAGGAAGCCTACAGGTAATTTTTTCTAGAAGAAAGATTGCTGCATAAGAGTAATACTCCTACCAATTAGAAGGACAGTCATCAAGCAGTGAAGACCTTGCTGACTAAAGCTTGCGAGCTTGCCTAAGTCCTCAAATTTTTTCTTGCAGTGCCTTCCTTAGCAACAAGTTCTTCCTCAACTTGACTCTCGCCAACGGAGAGGAAAAGAGCATAATTGCTCTTTATTTTTCTGGCCTCCAGCTCCTCTTTTGATTCATGAAAGAAACAACTCAGGAAGTGTCAGGAGCTTGGCTGGCAGGGCAAAAACCTCACAATGAAGCCAAGAGGATGTAATCTGAGATCCATATGAGATCCCTCTATATTACCAAAAAATTTGTATCTTCAAAACTTCTTATGTAGTAGGCCATACATACCATGATGGAGAGGTAGAGTACCACAAATAAGGGAGGCTTGTCTGGGATATTCATGGTTTGTTCAGTGAAGGAGCAAAAGAGACTTATTCTACCTTAAACAGAGCCAAACCCAATCTCACTAAAAGGTCTAGATGAATCTCCCTAACCACTTTCATTTATTGCCTTAGAAATGAATGAGGTTGACTTGCCAGTGATCGAGAGGCATGTACTATAGGAAGTATGGCCTAGAATAGATGAAACAACAAATTCAGTGAAAACTTTAACTGAGCTAAACTTTGTGAAGTGAATGACCTTCAGAAAGTTTTAACTCCCAACTCGCGAAGTAAGTTGAGAGTTGGGGGACTTATGTTATATGTTAAACTGGATCATCATTAATGGGTTGGTGAATGGGCCAAGCTCAACAAGAATCTAGCTTATAGGATGCTTAGAGAGCTAAGTCCCTAACTCACATCGCTAGTGACCTCTTCTGCTTAAGCTCACCCCAGCTAAACTGAGCTTGACCTCACTATTTCAGAAGATAGCAACTCCCCTAGACCGAAGGTTCTGGCCTGCGAGGCGTGACCAGTAGCTCGAGAGCTCGTAAAGCAGAAGACCAGTGCGTGTATTGCCCAGTAGACACATGGGGCTCACTTGTAGGAGGCAATCTGCAGAAACCAACTTACAAGATTTCATTCTACCCATCTTGTCTTATACATTAAATACTTGATGTAATAGATTTACTATATGTAAAATTATATTTGTAACCTTCTCTTCTCTATAAATAGAAGGAATGAGATGAACATTAGAGAGGATTGATGCTTATGTAATGAAACTCTATAAAAATATCTTCAGACTAACACATTACCATGGATATAGGGTCTGATTCTATCCAGATTTGGCTGAATCATGTTAAAGGGCTCTGTGTCATCTATTGCTCTTCCTCCTCTTCTCACCCTCCTTATCCATTTACTATCTTAGAACCAGATTATAGTTCGAGATCCCAAAAGAATCCTTTATTGGCTGGAGTTTGGCCTAGAACCAGATTCCACTGTCAACAGATGTAATTAACTTTTGACTTATATCTAGTTAGTCATGTAAGCTTAAGAATAGAGCCAGGAAGCAATTTATCAAGCCATTAAACATTTTGCAGATGGATATCAAAACATATATCATCCATATAGCTTATGTAAAAGAGCTAAGTTAGGACTGCTACACCTATAAAAAATACCTGGTTTATGGGAAAATTTAATCTTGTATTAGATCTAAACCAATAACTAATTCATCTTATAAAAGTAAAGAGCATTAGTATACTTAAGCTATAGTTATGAAGCAGGTTAAATCAATTAAGCACTTCATCATCAAAAGTAATTAATCTAAACAATTAGACACGTGGGGTTCCACAATCTAGGCTTTGGCGACAAAAGATATGGGTTAGTTATTATTGATGATTTCTCAAGGTATACTTAGGTACTCTTCTAGCTCATAAAGATGATACATTTTATGAATTTAAAAACTTTTATGAAAAGGTTCATAATAAAAATGGTGTATGTATATCAAGCATTAGAAATGATCATGGCGGATAATTTGAAAATCATCTTTTTTAAACTTTTTTGTGAATATAATGGCATAAGCCATAATTTGTCTCAGAACTCCTTAACAAAATAAGGTAGTAGAAAGGAAAAATTAAACTATAATTGATATGGCTAGAATCATGCTTTGTGGAAATAATCTTCCAAAATATTTTTAGGCAGAAGCAATAAACACATCATGAATGGTTTCTTAAATGAGGAAGTTTATGTGAAACAACCTCTTGGATTTGAAAATCTTGAAAAACCCAATCATATTTTCAAGCTCAATAAGGCTTTGTATGATCTTAAACAAGCTCCTAGAACTTGGTATGAAAGACTAAAAGAATTCCTTATTGAGAATGGTTTCATAAGAAAAATAGATATTACTCTTTTCATAAAAATCATTGAGTATGATATTTTAATTGTGCAAATATATGTTGATGATATTGTATTTGGATCTATTAATGAACTCTTGTGCATGGGATTTTCTAATATTATGAAAAGAAAATTTGAAATGAGCATGATAGGAGAGCATACATTCTTTCTTAGTCTACAAGTGAAACAAACCAAAGATGATATTTTTATAAGTATCTTTATAAATCAAGCTAAGTATACTAGAGATCTTTTAAGAAGATTCAAGATGGAAAATTCAAAATTCCTTAGCACTTCTATGAATCTATCCATTAAATTGGACAAAGATGGAAATGATAAGCTAGTAGATGATAAATGGTGTAGAGGTATGATTGGCTCACTCCTTCAAGTAACTTGGATATTATGTTTGGTGTATGCTTTTGTGCAAGGTATGAACTTAATCCTAAAGAATTTCATCTTGTTGATGTGAAAAGAATCTTTAGATACTTACTTAAAACAAAGGATCTTGGTCTACGGTTGTAAAATCCTTAATTCTAGAGAAATATGATAGGCATAGACCACCAAATGGTGACCTATGAACTTATAGCTCATGACTCATGTGCAAAAAAAAATCCTTTATTAAATACTTGAATAAAGTTTAATGATAATGTGCTCACATTAATTCAAAACCATACCAAAGAATAATATTCAAAAGAAATATAAACAAACTAAAATAGAAGAAAACACTTTTCTAAAATCATGAAACAAAAATGAAAGGGTCAACCTGACTAGATACTAACTCTCTACTATGATAAACCTACATACTGAATATATTTCCTACATCTAGTAAGTAAGAGTGGGTCCTACCTAATCGGGATCCTTGAAATGCCAAGTGTTTGAAAAATTTAGAAAAATAAGGAGTGAGTATGGATATAATATATATTCATTATTCATAATCAAGTAACATTCTTCTCATAATCATAACTTTTCTTGAACTAACTGAAAGATCATGCATTATCTATCATTATAACATACTCATAAAATGTCAAGCAAGGGCTCAATTATTGTCCTTACAAAATAAACATCTAAATTATACTAGCATGTTGGATCATTAGTAGGAGCAATGTCTACTAATAACTTATAGCATGAAAAACTTATAACTAATATGTCCTTTAGGGCCATGCATAACATTGCTTATAAAGTTGTGCCTTTTTGCACATGTTCCCATGTCTCCTATAACACTAGGTAACCCACACATATCACAAGCCACTGTGTGATCATATACATTCCTAGTGTACATAGGTCTACCAATGTCTACTTATCTGTGCTAGTTAGCAATCACAATCATCCTTAAACTTTTACAGAATCTATTGATACCTATCTTACCGTTTCCTAACTTGATAGCTTTCTATTAGCCTAATTCATATATTACCTTTACCAATTGATTAATTAATTTAATTATGAAAATATTAAATCTAACTTATGACTATAGTCTAAACCTTTCCAACTCTAGTATACATACGCTTAGCACATAAAACAAACATACTTATTAATTCTATAGGCTTAAGGCATTTATCTAATTCTTCTTCTAGATATCCTAGCCAACATAAAATATTTTTGAGCTAATCTCAAATATAATAATTTTAATAAATAAAATAATGCCAGAAGAGGAAAAAATCACACTTACCTTAGTAGGAGAGAAATCTCCTAAATCTAACCTTAGAGCCTTTACCTTAGTTTTGACTTGAGCCTCTGACTGTTGGGGAGATTGCAACAATCAGTAGGGAATCACAGACTAAGGAAAAAAAGAATTTGACCTTTTTAGGCTAAAACCGTTATCTTAGGTCACGCCATTGTAGAGCATAAACTAGAACCCTTTTTAGCTAAGAACATTCTCTAGGAGCTACTCAATTGCAAGTAAGAATTATAGAAAATGTCACAAGGCTACTCCTTATATAGGCTCACTAAGGTAGTTGGTAGACTTGCCTATGCATGGCTAATAGACCCTATGAGACTGTACCAATTGGTTAACCACTTCTTGGAACTGGTTGACTGATTGGCTCAGGTCTTAAGGCCGTTTATAGCCCAGAACCTCAATCCAACCTATCTTGTGATCCTTTCTCAGTCCTAGTTTTAAGTCCTAAAATTTACTTTAACCTGTTTCGTATTAATCTGGCTGATCATGGCCTACTTAAATGTTGACTATGCAGGTTGTAAACTTGATAGAAAAAGCACTAGTGACACATGTTACTTCCTAGGCCAATGCCCTGTTTCATGGTATAGCAAAAAGTAAGTTTTAGTTTCTCTTTCCATAACTAAAGTTGAATATATAATAGTTGAAAGTTGTTTTGCTCATGTATAGTGGAAGAACTAACAACTTGGAGATTATTGTTGAATTTTGAACACATCCGTATACTTTGTGATAATACAAGTGTCATTAATTTGATCAAAAATCCTACTTAACATTCTAGAACCAAATATATTGAGATTAAACATTATTTTACAAGAGATCTTGTTCATAGAGTGGACATTGAGCTTAATTTTATAAGCATGGAAAGTTAGTTTGTTGATATTTTTACAAAACCCCTCAATGAAAATCGATTTTGTTTTATTACAAAAGAACTTGGAATGATTGATCTCAATTAATCTTGGTTTAAAAATGTTGCATTGTGATTTTTAAGCTTCTATATATCTATCCTATGTGAATGCATTGTATACATATCATACATTAAAGTCTTTCTTTTAAAAATTTTAAAATGTGAAGATATAAGAAAAGAACAAGCTCCTTATTCTTTCTGGAAAGAAGGGCTAAATATGTTCAAAGTTGATGGCAATGCTTTAAAAATTAGATTAGACATTGAACAGAAAAGGCTATTAGGTCATGGTTTGATTGGTATAACTGATTAAATAAATGGTTGAACCAGATAACATTATAATTAAGAAATTAAATATATTAAATTAAATTATATACAAAAATAATTAACATGTAATATAATTTATATTTTAAGTTTGTAATATATAAGAACTTATAAATATAACAAATGAAAATCATTAGAAGTTCTATAAGAAGTTAATAATTAACAAAACATTATAGTTGAGGGTCTTTCAAAAATTTATTTTATAATTAAAAAATGCAAAAAAAAACCATTTTGAAGGCAAATTGTAACAAAAAAACGAAAATAAAAAAAAAATCAAGTGGTTTATGAGAACCAATTTTCGTTCAACAGTTTTAGTGGGTTCGTCCGATTTATTCCAGTTATAACCGATCCAACTTGGTCTGCTCACAAAAGTGGTTTTATGGTTTAAATCAAATTATTATACATACTGTCTTTCAGTTTGATTTTGTAAACATAAGCTAATGGTCAACAACTTATTCACACTTTTCTCTCTTTAGATTGAACCATAGACGCATTTAATGATCCCAGACCAGCCTTACCTTTGTCCCATGTGTGAACGGTAAACAAAATGTTTTAAGTCTTACCTCTTTATAACTTAGTTTTTAAAAAATTTGCTTTATTTCAAAACTTACCAATCTGACATCATTGGTCTGTTTTGAAAAATAAACCCTTTCCTTTCTTTTATACATTGCTTAGCCGTTTGACTTTTTTTTTTGAAAAAAAAAATGTTGCTTCTTTACATAATTAATTTACAAATATATATATATATATATATTGCCACTTTATAAAGTTTTAGAAAATATATATTTTTATCCTTATCTTTTGAAGGGTTGTTTATAATTATTTTCTCTAATAAATATACTTATTAATTTATTTCATAATAATTTTTCTTACACTTATTAATTATTGGACTATTTATAATTAAAACCCAACTAATTTTTTTTTAAAAAATTTCTTGTTTTCGAAAATGTGTTGATTCAATTTTTAACCGGAACCATTTTACAATTTTTAAACTTAATTGGTTACAACTTATTTCACTTTCATGAAAAATAGTTTTTTTGTCTTATTTTAAAAAAGTTTACAAAAGGCTCACTTAATGTTTTTGTGAAAATTTTCAAAAAGAAAAATCCCCTGTTTGTTTTCTTTTTCATTCCCTTTGCCGTTCTCAAACTTTAAACCACTACAACTTTGATTTTTGCTTCAATATGAAACTTTTCCTATTTTCTTTCACAAATTTGTGGTGCACTACACTCCCAAACATACTTCACCATAAAAGCCCTCTCTACATTCCATTCCCTTTGTACCCCAACTCCATTCTATATAACCCATGCACTAAAACCTTTTGGTCCTCACCTAAAACTTCACCCATGACTTCTCAAACCAAAATTCTCTCCTTCTCGAACCTATTCTTCAAAAATCCCAAAGCTAAAGCCTAATACATCAACCAAATTGCAAAAATTAAGTGTGTGGCTCACTATATTATTGATTTGGAGTTGTTCAAGAAAGGGAAACTTAAATTTGTTGCTTGGTTGAAGAGAAAAGGTTGAGAGAAATTGTTCAAGCTTGATGATGAAGTGTACAATTGGTATGTCCGATTGTTCTATGCCAACATCAACCTAGAGAGAATTGATTCTAGTGTTTTGTGAATGGGAAAGAAATCACTCTCACTATGGAATTTCTTAACAAGATCTTGAAAATCTAAATGATGGTTTTTGTGTAACTCTAAAGAAAGGCAAAATGAGGGTTTTTGTTTAACTCCAAAGAAAGGCAAGTTGAATGTAAATGCCTATAATGTTGACGAATGGCTCAAGATTGTTTCAAATGGCCAAAGCTCTTCCAAAATCAAGCATTGGATGTTCAACCATGAAAGAAAGGTACTCTAATACATTATTTGTCTATTTCTTTATCCTAAAGGTGGCTTTATTAGTAATGTTAGTGGATTCAAACTATTCATGTTATGGGCTATTGTAGCTAGTTTCAAGTTCAATCTTAGTGCATTATCATGCATCATCTTATTCATGTAAGAAACAAGAACTATACACCTCTACCTTATGGCTTGTTCATTACCAAAATCTACAAATATATTGGTGGTATTTGAGCAAAGCAGAAGAACATTTGGCAACACTTGGAAATACTCTCAAAGCATCTTGGTTAGAAGAAGTCAAATTTACAAAAGAAGAAGAACCAAAGGTTGTTTTAAGAAAAAGGAAGATAATTGATCATAAAAGCTAAGCAGCAAAGAAGCATTATTTTGAATCTCATAATGCTTCTTCAGTTGAAAAGAGCAAGTCATCCAAATCAAGCTCTTGTGACTTGGATGATTCTAAAACAAAAAGAAAAATAGTGAATGATTCTATTCACACTTAACCTAATGAGCAACCTACTCCTCCAGCATCTAAAGCTAAAGGAATCTCTTTGTTTGAATTGCCTATTCCTAAAAGATTCCAACATTTTAAAGACCTTAGTGGGAAAAGGAAGAAAAAGTCAATGTTAAAAAATTAAAAAAAAAAAACTAAAAAGTATGTTAGGACTCTAAGGAGGATAAGTTGAAGTACTACTAATGTTTCAAATTTAAGGAGGGTTTCAAGAATTCAAACTAAAGTTATGCCTACGCCTTCTCCAAAGATCAAATAAGTGATTGACCTCACTGATGAGTCATATTATCAACAAGGAAAGCCTAAATCTACCATTGATCAAGCTCTAACTAGATCTCAATTTGCACCAGAAATCACCACTATTCAATTTGAACGCCTTGCCGTTCCAATCTTGAAAGAGTAAGATGAAAAACAAGTTGGAAAGGATGCTAAAACCAAGGGGAAGCATTCTAATTTGCAAGAAAAGGAAGCATAAGTTTAGAGGAGCTTCTAAAAATCTAGAAATTAAAAGTATGGTGAATGAGTTCATGGCTTTTGCTCTTTCCAAAGCCATGGATGAGGATGAAGAAGTTATTTCAAGATCAAGATACTTAGCTTGGATTCAAATCCTCAGATAATGTGAATCTTGAGGTCAAAACTCCTTAAAACTTGCCCGTTCCAACACATGAAAAGGTTGGTGACCAAATTACCTAAAAGGATGTCAAGAAAGATGAAGTTTTATCTTCAAGAGGGCAAGCCACACAAACTCTCTTGCATATCTCTAATGGAAGCCCTATTTCTTAAGTGGCTTTTAACCTCTGAAAGATGTGTCTAAAATCAATCTCTAAGTTTTTCTACTCTAGACATCATTAAATAGTGATACACTAGTTTGCTAACCCAAAAATCTTCAATTTTGAATGCTTCAAGTAATTACCTAAGAGGTTTAAACTCTTTTCTTCCAACTATGGTTCATTTACATGATCTTTCTTGCTATTAATGCTTCAAGTCAATCTATTAAGCCTTAAATGCCTCTTATTGGATCGGTTTCCACTTATGACCAATATACTTCTAATGAAACAAGCAATATAAATATTGCAAGTCATGGTGGAAGTGTAGATACATTGGAAGATTAGATAGGATGGTCGGAAGTAAAAGTCCTTAGCCTAAAAGAAGACTTGACTACATAGAAAAGTAGTATGGCCATGGAATTTCAAGACTTGCAGCAACAATTAACCTTCGTGCCAAGTATGATTTTGAAACAAATCAATGATGCTCTAGCTCCTTTTCTTAAGAATTAGCTATGGACTTGTGATTCTCTCATTTCTTCTTAGGTTTTAATGTAGGCTTATTGTGAACTTATTTTGTACATGCGTTCATTCAATATAGCTTCTATGAAAGTGCACCTATTAAATAATTCCTTTTCATTGGTTGTTATGATGACCTATCATTGTAGTAATGATTACTTATTAATGACATGAAACTTAGTTGCTATTTATTATACCATATGATTGATATTAGTGCCTCTAATAGTTTTCTTGTGCTTGCTGCCATGTCTTACAAAAATGTTAGGTATAATTGTATTTATGACACCTTTTGGTCTTGAATTCTTTATTCATTAATTACCCTTATGTGCTTTATTACTAATAACCTTTTCAAGTGTTTTGCTGATATCAAATGAGGAGAAAATTATGAGAAAACACAAGTTTGTAGAACAAAAAGACAACATAAGGCATGAGCATGGAAAGATATTCCAAGTTGAAAGCAAGTAAGACTAAACAAGAAGACAATCCAAACTATTGAGTTTCAATACTTCTTGTCCCTTGCCTTTTATTCTAACTTGTTTTTCTTATGTAAGGTTGCCATCATTAAAAATGGAGAGATTATGAAACCCTTTACGGTATAATATTTCTTATTATTTATGAGTTTTGATGATGATCGATCTTGGTTATTTTGCATAAGTTAAAAGGCCTTGGTTAAAGATTTTGTTAATTGCCTTTTTGATTTAATCTTATTGGGAATCATTTTAAAAGTGTTAGCTTAGTGCTTTAATTATTGTATCTATGTTTTAATGTGGTAACTTGATTATTTTAGCACATTTTACTTATCCTAAAACTTATTTTGCAAGTAAAATTTAAAATATGGACAGAAAGAATAAGCTACTCTTTATGGACTGTGATGGTGATATATCCTTATAACAGTTACATAATGGCTATAATTTTGAATTTGCTACTGCAAATGATGTATCATAGAGTGCATACAATCTAGTTATGTAAATTTACAGATGGAATAGCCATTGTAACATTAGAAAGAGCAAGTTATGCTTAGAAAGAGCAAACAGATGTTGTCATATTTGCTCTTTATTGTTGGATGGCACATAGCAAGTTGTATGATAGCTTCAAGAAAGCTAGATCCATACTAAACTCTGCTTTCTTTACTTCAAGGCCTCTACTATAAATAGAAGGCCTCTTTTCATCAAAAAAACACACCCAGAATCTAAAGCATTTAGAGTTTCAAGCTTTTCTTCTAAACTTCTTGTGTTATTCTTAGGAGAAATACTTTTTCATATGCATATCTACTCTAAGTGAGAGCTTAAAAATGAAAAATCCTTTTATCTTTGAATGTATTTTGTTTCATTAGCTTGGGATTGAGTGAAGGAAACACATCTATAATCCTTAAAAGCTAGGGAATTATTGCCTTAGTGTAAGGCTAGAAAGTCCTCGAATTATGAGGTAGGATTGTTTGGGGCTTAGAATATCAAGTGGCTATGGTTGTAAAAGGGCTATAGATAAATTGCTAATGGATAAACCTCAAGTGCTCAATTAACCTTAAGAAAGAGATGTAAACCCAAATGACATTCCTTTTGGACCATCAAATTTTTATACATTAGTTATATCTTCTCTACCTTGCCCTCTATTTTCATGTTCTTTTACTAGTTGTTTGTGAAACACATTTACTTTTTCCAAACTACACTATCTGCTCTTTGCTAATTGCAATTTGCTCTGCTCGAAAATCAACAACAAAAGCTTTAAGCACCAATTCTACCTTTTTTGCTGTATAAGCGCTATCAATGTCCTCGAAATCTAGGATGTGGCAAGTCCACGTAGACCTGTTTGATAAATGGACCAAAAATATCTTGGTTCAAGTTAGTCTAACCTTTGACTAGATGAGTCCAAAAATTATATTTTTTTAGCCTAGGCTTCCTTCAATTTTTTAAACATCAAAAGATATATATATATATATATATATAAAGAGAGACAAAATAAAAATTTAAAATAGGACAATTTATTGACTACTAGTAGTAAAATAGTCACATAAGCATAGGACATAATATTAATGCTAACTGCTATTGCTTGAACTCTTCAATCTTCAAGTTTCCAACTCCAAGGTAATAGCATGATTATTTTCAAAAGAGAAAAAATAGAACTAAAAAACATAAAATGAAAAATAACAAGCTTTCTAATTAAACATTCAAATATTCAAAATCAAATTGCTAGCTATATACATAACATACCATATGCAACCTATAGAAGATAATATTGCATAACCTTTATGAAAAGATAATACTAAAATTCAAGGTAATTGAAGACCATTTATTCAAAACTATTTCATATAAAAAATATGTAATACCCCTAGGATTAACTTAATTGGACTTGTGTATAGGTCTAGTGGGTCAGCATGAGGGTCGACTGGTCAATCAATTCACCAAGACCGATAGACCGATTGGTCTAGTCAATTGATTTCTCTAGGTTGATCAGCCAGCCAATATTAGGTGGGACAAAAACCTGACACATAAGATTTGAGAAATCAAAATCCCAGTGCAACGAGAAGGTCTCTAAGAGTTGAAACTCTGCTAAGAGAAGGCCCATCACATTTTGGTCTAATTCAGGAAATTTGAGGTAGATTAATTGAACCAAAAGCCTATATGAGTTCAATTTATCTTATCTTTGCTAATTCTTCAATTTTGCTTGGTGAATTTCACAGAGATTAAAAGATTGCACATAGGATGCAACTTAGGCCCTATGGCCTAGGAAGTGGGGATTAAGAATGTATAAGAAGATTGTCCAATTCCAAATTTTGAGTACATGATTGGCACGAATCACCAAGTGACAACCCATGAATCTGTGAGCATTCTTTTATCTTGGGATTCTCTCTCACACCTTAAATGCTTCCTTTTTGTAAGAGTATGGATCTTCTACATTTCCTTTTCTTAAAGAAAAAGAGAATGTGAATTTAGGAGAGAGATAAATACATAAATCTTTTTTGTATTGAAGTGGTGGGTCACAGTAAAAAAATATGGTTCCTAAAATAAAAAAGTGTGTCTTTATTCTCTCTAAAAATGAAAGAAATTGACAAGAAGGAAAACAAGAAATCTAGATCCATTTTATAGTAAACAATTAGGGATTGTTTGTTTTGTATTAAAATAATTTTTGTAATAATAACTTCATTTATTTATATTTATAGTGACAAAAATTAAAATGAAATAAAATGTTCTATTTACTAAATGTTACATATAAAAAATGTGGTGAAAAACAATATCTACTACTTCCCATATAACTTTCTGTCAACCAAAAGACTTTTTAGTTGAGTTAATTCTTGCAATTATTTACTAACTATGACATCCTTTAGTGAGTGAACAAGAGAGTTAAGCAAGATGAAGATTAAAGCCTATCCTTAACATGAAAATGAAATAGAATCGATCATTTTTATGGTTATAATTTGATCTTTGCTAGATGCATCACTGCTAGTAGATTGATTATCTCAATTTCTATTATGTCATCCAACTATTTGAGGAAATGCCATAACACTACAAGAAAATCCTGGTTTTCCAACAGAATATTCCAACGGATACAAATCCGTGGGAATATTGCAACGGATTTTCCAACAAACTATATCCGTTGGAATACTCCCACGGAAACTATAACGGACTAAAAATTCCATGGGAATACTCCAACAGACAATCATGTCCATGGGAAAATCCATTGGAATATTACCACGGATTTGTATCTGTTGTAATATTCCGTTAGAAAATTGGGTAATTTATACGGCGCATTTTGATTAATTATTAAATTTCAATGGATAAAACTATCTATTGTATAATCCGTTGGAAAATTACAACGGATTTTTATCCGTTGTAATATTCCGTTGAAAAATTAATTAATTTATACGGCGCATTTTGATTATTTATAAAATTCCAACAAAAATATTCTGTTAGAATTTCCGTTGGAATTTTTGAAACCCTTATACTTGTCCCCAATTTCATTTTCTGCAGATTGCGCGCTGTTTGAAGGTTTTGCTCATCATCCTCCCATTGTTCTCTCGCAGCTCCGGTGGCATTTCTTATTTTTCTTCCTCATTTGAAGCTTATTTTGCGCCATAACAAAAGGTAAAAGCGTTTAATCGGTTGATTTTTGTGGTTTC
>JANHAO010012263.1:0-16489 GCA_026873985.1 Saraca asoca | reverse complement strand
TGATTTATATGTGACTAATTAGTTTTCTACTTGGATTGGATTTGTATTGAGTTGGATTTATTGTTACTTTGATTTGGATATTTTTATGCATTCAATTTACTTTTAATGTTTAATTGATTGATTTTGTTATATACTAGAATTGAATGGGTTTTACATCGTATTGTATAGTATTGGATTGGATTTGTAGTAATTTTATGTGACAATCAGTGTTAGTGATCGAAATAGTCACTAAATAAAGTGGTTGAAAAAATTGTTCACTGGTTAGAGATCGAATTTGCGACTAAATTTTTTTTTAGATTTTACTGATTTTGTGACCAAATTAGTGACTAAAAATTTTAGTCACAATTTTTCTACTACTTAGCGACCGAACTGTCACCAAATATATGGTGGCCAATTCTTCTAAATTTTAATGACTTTGCGACCACATTAGTCACAGACAACCACCAAAACTATGACCAAATATTTGGTGGCAATTACACAGCGACTAAATTGCCACTGAAAAATTCGGTGGCAAACAGTCAAATGGTGACCAAATTTAGAAGAGATCAGCAATTGAACTTGTCACTACATATTTTAGTCTCTAAGTTCTGCCACTGAATCAAGTTCAGTCATTGACTGTATTGCGACTGGGTGTTTAGCCACTCCTTTTTTTCGATGGCTATTCAATCTCTACACCGATTTGTGATAAAAAATTTTTGGTCACTAAACTGCCTTTTTTTGTAATGTAAAAATTATATAGTTAGTTATCTATATATAATAAATACATAAAGTATCAAGTATAAGCATCTAAACTAAAAATTATATAATTGCTAATAAACACAATCAATTACCTTTGATTTTTTGTAATTTTTTCTCTAAGAGTATCTTTAACTTATATTCAATTTACTTGAAAGACAGAATTTTATTTTTTATGAAATTAGCAAAATGATATATGTATTTCATATAAGCAAACCATTCAGGAGGCTATATATATTATATATTATTACTAGATTACTAAATTCCTTCCTAAGGTAGTTTCTACTCTACTGAAGTTAAACAATTTTATTTTGAAGTTATCTTAATTTTAATAAATACATAATCAAGTGTAAGTCTCTAATCTAAAAATTATATAGTTAGCTGCCTATATACAATAAACATATAAAGTATCAAGTATAAGCATCTAAACTAAAAATTATATAATTGCCAATAAACACAATCAATTATCTTTAATTTTTTCTAATTTTTTTTCTCTAGGAAGACCTTCAACCTATATTCAATGAAAGATAGAGTTTTATTTTTTAGAAAATTAGCAAAATGGTATATGTATTTCATATAAGCAAATCATTCAAGAGGCTATATAGATTATATATTATTACCAAATTGCTAAATTCCTTCCGAAGGCCGTTTCTACTTTACTGAAATCAAACAATTTTATTATTAAGACATTTTAATTTTAATAAACACATAATTAAGTACAAGCATCTAAACTAAAAATTATATCATTATTGCCTATATATAATAAACATATAATATATCAAGTATAAGAGTTAAGCTAAAAATTATATAGTTACCAATAAACACAATCAATTATCTTTGTTTTTTTCTAATTTTTTTCTTTAGGAGGATCTTTAACCCATAGCCTTTCACCATGATCATCTCATACATAAAACTCCTTTAAGTTATCTTCATCATTCACCAAAGGTAGTCCTAAAGAGAAAAGGGGGGTATCCTTAATATTATTACTTATCTCTTTTTCATCCCATCACTAATAATATGCCACTTCCCTTGAAGAATTACAAATCACTTCTAATCAGTCTAGTCTATAATATAGAAAAAAAATTGTTTTACTTAGAATGTCATTATGAATGGTTCCCCCTTATGACCCTCCCTATTAAGATCCATTAACATGAACCCTAATTCATTGACTCAAATGTCATTATTATTCTTAACTTGTTTACATCAAAACATAAGCACCCTGAATATGTTGTAGTCTTTGATGTACCGACACTTTATATAACAGCTATATGAGAACACGTGCCCGACACTTATCGACACCGATACTTCATTTACCATGTAAAAATAGTACCGACACTTCTGAAAATGCCATGTCCCCGTGTCCGTGTGTTGGTGTCCATGCAACATAAGTTGTAGTCAAGCTCCCATACATCTTCAATAATCCCGTAATATGACATATTCATGTATATAAGATTTTTATCTTTGGAACTAGAAACATACATTGACTGAGCCACCAAAGTGATCCCACCATTTTGAATAGTGCTTTTGTCATCCTGTCCCTTTATGTAGAAAGAGTACCTATTGATGTCATATCAATGATAAGATAAGACCTCTATGCGATGCTCATGAGCTAACCATTTTATAGTCTCAGAAACACTATTTGATGTTTACGCCAACCGAAAATGAAATCAATTCTAGAACTAAGCGGTGAAGGAGTGATTATGTTTAACTTGTACCCACTGTTCATTCTTTCCATGATTTTTCTCTCTTGTAAGGGTTATATGCTTATCCAAGTATCCAGGCTAAACTACAAAAACTAGCAATTAATTTCAATGTTTTGATAGTAAAAAACAAATGAGGTTTTAACTAAAGACTAAAATTAAATTAATAGTATTAACAAAAAGCAAACAAAAATAAAGGAAAAGAGGAAATTTAAGGAGAAAGGCTTCAATCTAAGGGACTCTTGCAATTAATCCTATGACTGATTATTGACACAAATATTTCATTATCTCTTTGATAGCTTAGCAAAAAATCTAATTAAGTGTAACACCTAATTAATTCTTACTAATTTCTTTCTAAATAGGCTAACCAAGCCTAGTACCTAATTAACTTTGATTGTTAAATTGATTGAATCTTAGCACCTTAACTAATTCACTAATAATATTAAGATTTGAAAATATTAAGACTAATTAATTAATTTACCACAGCAAAAAATCAATTAATTATCCCCATTTCTTTAGGATAATTGACCCACACCAGCATACAATAAAAAATCTTATTGCTACTCAAACCAAATAATCATAAACAACATTGTTTATAAAAATTCAGCTAGTAATAAATCATAATGAATAATTAATTAATTGACTATCTTAGCTAATCATTCAAAGTAATTATTAGCATTAAAATAGATAATCAAATTAGGAACAAATTAATAATAGAAGCAAATCTCACAATTAACAAAAGAATTGATGCAGAATTTCCCTTAGATTGAATAAGTTTAACTACACATTAAAATAAAAATAAAAGCAAAATTAAAAAGGGAAGAAAAAACCTAAAAGAGGCTTATGTTCTTGCCATAGCAGAGCTCTTCCTCTTTACAAAAGTAGAGAATTACAAAAGAATGAAAGAATGAATATAATTAGTGTTTAGCTAAGCTTTTATAAGAGCTCACTGCACTACCTTTACTTCGGTTGTTAATTAAGGTTGGGAGGTGGCACAATTGGACGTGGGTCTCTTCTTAGGAATTGTAGCTTCATCTCTTAGCAGTCTGATAGCCTTAAACTTGCTCAAATATTTTATTCTTAGTTCAACTTGTGGGCTAAAAATTGATCCAATTTTGTAAAGTAGTCCAATCTGTACCAAGATTTGTTATTTAGATCCACAGCCTTGAAATAAAATGAAAACGGTGTAGTTTCACCTCAAGTCGTTCATGAAAGTTATGGAAACGGATCTTAACTATTATATGGGTTTATGTTTGCATTGAAATGAGGGCTGAAGCTCTTATTATGATCAAAATACTAAAACTAGTTTTGGGTCAACATTTTATTTTGGCTTTTGGGCTTAATTTGACTTTCAAAACAGTTGAACTGGGCTTTAAACTATTTATGACATTTGTAGAGCATCCTTTCAAATTTCAAAAGGCATAAGAGTCATCTAGAACTAAAATCTAAAACTCAAGATACACCCAAAAACTTGAAATAATACCAAATTACTAAATTAATCCAATTAAGGACAAGAATTAAACAAAGCATAAAACCAATCACAAGTATTCAATAAAGCACATAAACATGACAAAAAATCATGTATAGAAGAGATATAAAATATGTATATATTGTATTCATCATCCAAGTAAGGCTCCAATTCTTCACTTATGCAGGATGTAAAGGGGTGCTTGTAATCACATTTACTAGTTATATTGTCCTCTCGGATCTTTAATGTACCCTTACCTACAATTCGTCTCTTATGCCAAGACTCGAGAACTCCAATAGCTTTTGCATTTGATAGGTATTCATTGTGGAACTCAACAAGCTCTTCAGCTATGTAGCCTTCAACATTACATCCTTTAGTCTGATGTTGATTCCTAACATAACCTTTTAGGATTTTCATATATCGCTCAAAAAGGTACATCTAACTTAAGTAAACTGGTCTATGGAGTTTTATTTCTCTCATTAAATGCACCATGATGTCAAAAAAGAAAGGTAACAAATACATCTCATATTGACATAGCATACCAACAACTTCTCTTTACTAGTCATCCAATTTTTCAAAGCCAATGACTTTGTTAAATATTACATTGAAGAAAAAAAAAGTTTAGTAATGGTATGTCTCACATTTTTAGGCAATATCAATCAAATAGCCATCAGTGATAGTTTTTGCATCAAAGCATGACAATTATGAGACTCAAAACTAATTAATTCTGAATCTTTCATTGAAACAAGGCTTTTGATGTTTGAAGAATAACCCTAGGGCACCTTAACACCATGTAGACGCTCACAAAAACTTGTTTTCTCCCTCCTAGATATAGTATAACAAACTAAAGCCAAATATGTACATTAACCCTTCTTTTCTGGTACTAATTCTTTTTGTATTATCATTTCAACTAAGTCTAGTTTAGCTTTGACTCCATTCTTACTCTTACCTGATATCTTAAAAAGTGTTCAAATGAGATTGTAATAGATATTTTTCTCCACATGCATCACAAAGATTTGCCAATATAGAAGATCAAAAAATTATGGACCTCTTTTTCCATGAAGTTTTATCACTAGTAGGTGTATAGGGTTTGGCAAAAATGACATCATTATTTTTCGCCCATTCACAAACCTGGTCCCCAATTAATTGCATTAGAGGTTTTCCCTCCTCTAGTGACCCATTGAAAGCCTTTCTTTGCCGATGATAATGAAGGGAATGGGGAAAAAATCTCTAATGACCAAGATACATTATTTTCTTTCCATGCTTAAGTTAACAAGAAAATGTATCATTATCATAAATAGGGCATGCTTTATGTCCTTTGACACTATATTTAGACAAGTTTTGATAAGCATGTAAGTCATATATTGTGCAAAAGAGCAAAACATGCAACTGAAAATATTTTTGATGATATACGTCAAACATTGACACACCTTCTTCTCATATCATCCTTAAATCTTCAATAAACGGTGTCAAAAAGACATTTATATTATTTCTTGATTGTTTAGTGCTTAGAATCATCAATAATAAAATTATATACTTGTACTTCATATATAACCAAGGAGGTCACTTGTAAATCATCAACAGAACGAGGCCATGTGTTATGTTTGCTACTTAGGTCACCATGAGGGTTCATTCTATAATTACAAAGTCCAAGCCTGAGGTTTTTTGCTTTACTACCAAATTCAGAGAACAATGAATTAAGTGTTTTTCATTGAGAAGAATTAGTTGGATGTTGAAGCTTGTCTTAAAAAAATCATCCAATCCATATGCTACATTAAGTTCTTAGCATCTCTTGCATCAGCAAACATGCATTTAAATCTTGTTATTATTGGAAGATACCATTACACCTTTACTAGGGTCCCTTTATTTTTAACAACATTATTCTTCTACAATTTGTAACATGATGCCCCACATTTTGGATACTCAGGTAAACTTTTGTACTCTTTTTAGTACAACATACAATCATTAACACAACCATGTGTCTTCTTATACTCCATACCCATCAGGAATATGATTTTCTTGGCCTTGTAAGTACATTCTAGAAGTTTATTACCTTCAAGAAGCTATCTATTCCCCACTTTCAAGTTGAACAATCCTAATACAATAGATAATCATGTAAATTTAGTACAACCTAGATGCAAAGGCTTTTCTATATCACTTAACAAGCTTTTAAGGATATGCAGTCACTGAATAAAATTATCTTTAACAACATCATGCACCGTATCCACCAATCAATCATGCAAACCCACATTAATTTCATTATTCTAGTACCTTTCCTTATCTTGATAACTACTAGACAATTCATATTTATTATGTCATATTTATTGTGTATACCCTTTATCAATGCCATAAATAAATAAATGATCTTTCACTTATTCTACTTTCATTCTCTTAACATAATAATACTTAATTAACTCATTACTATATGCAGCATTTTGATCAATAACAAATCTAATAAACTCCTTACTCCCATTTGCATATTTTTCACTCAACCAATCAATAAACATCCACCTATAATGCATGACTATCTAAAATTGAACAAAATTAAAAAACTAGGCAGTGTTGGACTTCTATTACAAATTTACAATCATAAACATGTTAAAAAATAAGTTAGCTATGTCCTATGCTAGAAATGTATTAAGGCATTTCTATATTCTAGCGATAATAAAATTTAAAAAGAAAACCAGTTGTTACCTAGAAATAGAGAGAGGGAGACAAATAAGATCAATTCAAACTACCAAGAGAAGGCGAGTAAGAGTGCCTTCAAATCACGAAAGATGGAGGGTCAAAGAGCTATGATATCAAACTTGGAAGAGAACGAGAGTAAAAGTTAGAAGTGTGAAGACTTCTATATAGATAGAAAACATTTGATGTCAAACATTATCAAAACCAATGCCTTAATTTTCATTTACACATGAATATTCTCGTCATCGCGTCTCATTTATTTTGAATTATTTTTATCTATTTTATTTTCTTAGATAATATATTATAATTTTTACAAATAAATTACTCAAAGACTAATTATTTTTTGAAATATTTTTATCCATTAAATAATGCTTACAAATTCTTAAATTATTTTATCTGATTTAATAGTATTTCAATTCTTAAAATATTCTATAGTCTTACTAAAATGAAATTATTTGATTAGGAATAGAAAAATTAATTTTTAAATAATAAATTTTGTTCATAAATAAAATTAGAAAAAATAATTTAAGTTTTAATAAAATAGAGATCTCTAATGTATTGATTTGTAATATATAAATCTGTAATATACAACTTCATTTAAAATATGTGGAAACTTTAGATGTTGGACTTGTCAAAAATCTAATGTCATTTTCCTTTACTAGTATTTTAAAAAAAAAAACAAAGTTCCTTAATATAACATCTAATTAAAATGTGTGAACTTTATATCTCAATTTTCCACAAAAAGTTGATGCTATTTCTATACTTTAGATGTCAGTTTTCTCTAATAGACAGATGTTATTTCTTTAAACTAGCCTTTTTCAAAAAAAAAATCTGAATTTATATGTCATAATATAGTAGGAGAAATCCAGTCCACTAATATTAAATTTGATCAATTTTAGCTTGAATTTAAGGACTAATATCTCACAAATATTGCAAAACAGATATATATATATATATATAGCAAATCACATATCCATTTATCAGAGTAACACTATAATTTTTATAACAGAAATCTCAACATATCTATATATTATATATTCAAATCAAACTATTATACCTTTTTTGGATCGTGGGAATCTTTCTCCATTTGAGTGATTATGTCACTCATATATCTTATTATAAAGTATCTATACCCCACATTTCCTTGTTAACAAGGGCATTACAACAAATCAAATATATGTACTTAAATAATCATTTCAATCAAATATTAAATTACTTATAATATTATAAATGAAAATTAATATGATCAAAAAGCTTACTTCTAAGGTGATCCATTTTGTGTTAGACTTTTTCCTATTGTCGCCTATGTAAAAATAAATCTTTATACATCTATTGAATCAAATTCATGCAAGAAATTAGAATATTAATAAAAGCAATCATATATAATATAAATCCCAAAATTAAATTTTAACTTATAAAACAACTCATAAGTCAACTAAATTTTTTATATTCTTGCGAATCGGATGCCCCAAGGGATCAAGTCAATAAACGGCATTTCTTTCCATATAAATCATGCATAACATCCAATCATACATATAATAATAAAATATCAAATAAGTAATAACAAATTGATACCTATAATAACAAAATATCAAATATCACATTATATACTTATGACTCAATAAACGGTGCAAAAACACACTACCTTTGTTTTTTTAAGACTTTCAAGATGTATGTTCTCTTTTCATCCTACTTAAAGTGTATTAGTACAAGTAACTGTGGACATGAAAATCCAACATCTAGTCTATTAGTCACACAGTCACAATGTAGAAGCCTTTGCAAGGAAATAAAAAAATGATTAACAAAACACTTTTAACTATATAATATAAATAAGATTATGAACAAAAAGTAAACTCGCATTTGAAAAACTTGGATGCAAGATATATTTATCTCTTCTATGGCTAAAAATTGCATAATATTGTCCTTGATCATAAAAATAACACATTCATTATCCACAACTTCAACATCCATATAAACATGGATAAAATTATCATTCACCATCTTCTCAACCACAACAGATAAAATTTTCCTTGGTTTAATAGGAGGCATCTTTTAGGTCTGAGTTAACTGATCAGTTGGTTAAATCATTGATTCCTTGTTCTGCTTACTCTCAACCTTCTTAGTTTTTTTTATAGCCTAATTGACATGCATAAAATTATGAAATTTAAATAGTAGAAATATAATAAAATCTCGAACATAATTATTTATTAGATAGAATATGATCCCTTTATAGCCTAAGTGATAAAAATCTTCGGCTATGCGATGTAAGTCCCAATCACTTAGTCCACTATTCCTAGTTCATCTGTTGGCATTGGAAGTTTTGCATTTTAATAGAGTGGGGTATTAATGATGACCTTTGCTTAATCACCTAGCAATTGTTGACAATGGAGGGTCCGACTGTGGAAAACCCTTCCATATGCCACTATACATTCCCTCGGCACCAGAGCTTGGAAACATTTGACTTTTTCCTATATAGATAAAAAAATCAAATTAAACAAGTTAATTATAATGTTATTTTCACATAAAATGTTAGAAACTACTTACATAATAAATGAAATTTAACCTTTTGGTGATAGTCATTTACCTTCGATAGCTTTGCAAATGGGTCAAGATCTCTTAGGCAGATGGCTTTCACATTACTAAGAGCGGAAGCAGGGTGCATCTCTACCTCATCAAGAATAGGCCCTATGTCTGAGAGTGACTGCATGCCCATCTTCTGAATGTAGGAAATATCTACCAAATTTCTTCCAGCTCGACCTGGGTCTCCTCTTTCACCTTTGGTGTTACTCGAGTAATAATATTTACAATAAGATCCTTTATAGAAATTGATGATCTTCAAAGACACTTTAATGATCCCCAAAATAGGCCTTGAGACCTACTCCTCCTCTAACCCCCTCATATAGTTAGGATGCTCTTAAGTTCCTAACTCATTTGTTAATATGTCATCCTTCTAGATGGAGTAAAATCTCCTTAGGGGAAGCAGGGTGCATAAGAGAATCCTGTGATATATATATATATATATATAATTAAGAATATTTATTGCAATTTAACATTTATAATTACTTAAGCAATTAAAACTTACAAATTACTTCCAATTTTCTTGGCAACTATCTGGCTTTCTTTGTTTGTATATTCGCCTTTTGTTTTGACCATAACTCTTTTCTACAATTCATGTCAAGATATGGAAATGACTTATAAATCAAACTGATTCAAAGCTTGTTGTTTTGTAAGCTTTTCCTTGACCAAAACTTGCTCAAACTTCATATATCTGCCATGAGATAGCTTATGTTTATATTTGCTTTTTGCTTATCTCTTTTTGTTGCTTACACTCATACATTATTGCCCAAAAACTAATAATTGATAAGATGATCTCATAATATATTGTTGAAAAAAATATAAGATAAGATAACCAAAATTACTTGAAAAGTCTCTGATTGGTGTTGTTTCACAAAATCGTTCCACACTTATTGATCAAAGAAGTTGTATTTCTTAAGAGGATTTTGATCACCTTTTCTCTTGATAGTGATCTAATTCGTTGTCAACCAGCTTTTGAAGTCCTTCCACTGCTCACTAGCAAGCTTTAAGACTTTTTTTTTCTTCCCCACATCAATATCAAATGTAGTCTACAAAATAACACACATGATTTATACTTTCATACAATTATTCTAAGAAGATTATTAAGATAAGTATTACATACCAAGACATCCTGCCAAATGTTGTCCTTGAAGATGCATTCCTAATAGCCTGACCCTTAGAATTGAAGTCAACCTTCATCTTCTCTCCTCTACTATGCATAAGGGTCATTTCCTTCATAAGGGTATTATCCCTCGTTCTCTTCTTAGTATGCTAAGAAGGATCCATATGGTTGTTTAAAATGAAAAAAAAAAGAGAAGAAGTTAACCTCACAAAACTATAATATTAGTTTTATTTTGAATGGAAAATGGCTTTTACGATGTTTACAAATTGCATGTGATGATTTTGAATGGGAAATGGTTACGTCCAAAGTTTTGATTTTACTACATAGGTTACAAGGAAAATCTGAGATGTATTCAAAACCACTTTGTCAAGTGATACAAAATGGGGCATGCATAACCAACCAATCTATGTCAAGAAGCACAACAAAAAAATAAACCTTAACTAAAAATAATCAAACTAAGAAAAAAAGAGGAACAAAAGGTAAATCCTAAAAATAAAACTATTAGCAAAGTACAAAGTAGAAAAAGTAAAAAAAAAAAAGACATAACTTAGCAAGGAAGAAATGAATATAGTGTAAGAAGAATGGAGTTCCATACCTCGATCAGGAGATGGACTTAAAATGTAATGATCCAAGATAATAAAGAAGAAAGCAATAAGGGTTTGAAAATGATATTAGGTAAATGTTTTAGATAGGGAAAAACAAATGAGAGTGTGAGGAAAAACTGACTTGTTACGTAGGAAGCCCAAACTTTAGACATCGGTTATTAAGAAGGAATCAACATTTATTCTCACACATTGACGTCGGTTGTCATAAAGATGATGTATAAACTTAAGACACCGATTTTTTATGAAAATCGATAAATTAATTTTCATCATATTTACAAAAATATCACTGTTGCTTTATATTATTCTAGCTTTGAATTTTTTTTTCATTTTGTTTATACACCAATTCTTTACTACAATAGACAAATTATCTTTCAACATATTTATGAGATCACACAATTTGAATTTTTTTGAATTAATTTTATTAATTTTATTTTTTTAGATAATAATTTTGTTATATTTTCACATATAATTTGCCCAAGGCTAACTATTTTATGAAAAAATTTGTCAATTAAAAAATATTTAAATATTTGAATTATTTTCACTAAATAATATTTCAATAATTAAATTATTTTACATATTAAATAATATTTAATTACTTCAAAATTCCTTCAAATTGTATTAAAGATGTCGGCATTTGTTAAAGAACCAACATCTTCACTATTAATTAAAAAAATAGAAATCTACTGCAAGCTATATATTTACAAAAATCTGTTGCTAACTACAATTCTTTGAATTATATTAAAGACATTAATTTATGTTAAAAAATTAATGTCATTTCTATTAATTTTTTATTAAATTACATAAATATATTTCAAATTACATTTTCACAAAAGCTTTAGAAAGAAAATTGGGACATAAACTTGCACTAGGTTACATTTTTACAGAAACATAAGAAAGAGCATTCGGACAAAATAGAAGGAATATGTTAAATGAAAAGTGTAGATTTAGAAGTTATTGCTACTAGAAAAGCATGTAACAAAACAACATTATTGTTGAAGCTCTACGCTATGCCATCGCTTGGAAGAAAAATATTATTATTGAATCAAGCTTTTAGGTTGCTTACAAAAAACCAACATTATATTATTAAAACTTCTAAAATTACTTGTAATAATAAAACACGACACATATATCAAAGGTTGTCTATAAGACAACAAAAAGACATCAAGTGCACCTATAGTCATCTTATTTAAAGGATCAATGAATATGCCTTATTTAAAGGGAAGAAGCAAACAGAAGTTAATTATTTATACACAAACTAATCAAAAATAGAGAAAGAAAAAGGGAAAAATAAACTATAAACCTTTAGAGTAAGTTTGAGCAAAATGATACTAAGCAACAATGCTTATAATTATTGCTCCTATCGGTATACTAGTTACTTGGGAAGAAGAGTTTAAAAAGTGGGGTATAAGAATTCCATTCCACAACTTAAATAATCGCTCTAAATGTGTTTAAGTTGTGGAATGAAATTCATATGCCCCATTTTTTAAACTCATCTTTCCCAGTAAGCAGTATGCCAATTAATAAGAAATAAGAGAATACATTGGTGTTTTATAATGCGAGAATACTTTGAAAGTCGTCTAGTTATGTTAGAACCAACATGTAATATCATATATCTACGTTGGTTATTAATTAAAAATTGATGTCTAATCTACAATTCTTCATATACCCTGCATTTTCTTGATTATTTTGTCCATCTAAATTGACTCTTAAAAAAATTGATGACTAGTTTACATCTTTTCATATAACAGAATATAAATATGTCGAATTTATTTTGACTATTCTTGTTGTCTTGATAAAATGGAAAAAATTAATGATCATTCAATAATTTTATAATTCCATAGTCTTGAAAAATGAAAAATTATTTGACTATATATTGTAAAAAGTTCTTTGAAGTATAAATTTGATTGATAAGAGAAGTCATAGATTTTAAAGATACTTTAAATGTAAATGATATAAATTAAATAATTATAAAAGCACATTGATTCCTTAACTAAAATCGACATTAAATGTGATATTGAGTTTAGGCATCAGCTGTTTAATAAAAACTGACATCGTAAGTTTTCTCATATTTACAAAAACATCATCGCACTTATATATAAATTAATTTACCTTTCATTTGATATCTATTTAATGATGTTATTTCTATATTTTGTAATAATGTGCATACCTGATATTGACTACATAATTATGAACATGAATCCTTTATGTCATGGGCACTCCTTATATTTCCTAACAAAGAAAAAAAGTATAAGCTATTTGTATCGTCAATAGGGGTGGTTACAATCCTGTTTAGGATATAAGTAAAGACTACCTTATTGAAACCCTTCTAAGTCAACTAACTAATTATCGTTGGTCCAACCATAAGGTTCTCACCACTAAACTCAACTATTAATGTAGGTTTTGACATTGGATTTTGGTTCTAGGTCAAACTCTAACCAACGAAGGATTCTTTTGGGATCTCATACTGTGGTCTGGTTCTGAGACAGTAAATGAGCAAAGAAAGCAAAGAAAAAGAAAAGAACAGTAGAAAACACATAGCTTTTAACGTGATTCGTCTAAATCCAAATAGAACTGGACCCTGCATCCACGATAATGTATTGATCTGAGAATATATTTACAGAGTTTCATCATACAAGCATCCATCCTAATGTTCATTTTTTCATGTTTTTATAGAGGAGAGGAGGTTACAATTGTAATTTTACATGCAGTAAATCTTTTACATCAGACATTTAATGTACAAGACAAGATAGACAGACTAAATCCTGTGAGTTGGTTATTGTAGATTGCCTCCTGCAGGTGGGCCCTACATGTCTGCTGGGTAATACATGTGTTGGTCTTCTGTTCAGCAAGCTCTTAGGTCACTGATCGAGTTTCACTGGCCAGATCCTTCAGTTTGGGGGAGTGTCTATCTTCGGGATGATGAGGACAAGCTTGAGCTAAGGAGGTCATTCAACAATATGAGCTAGAGACTTAGCATTTTGAGTACTCTTCAAGCAAGATCTTTGCCATGCTCAGGCCGTTCACTAGCCCATTACGGACAATCCAAATTTCACATATAACATAAACCCCCTAACTCTTAGTTCATTTCGCGAGTTAGGAGTTGAAACTTCTCAGAGGTCATTCACTTCGTAGAGTTCAACTCGATCAAAATTTTTTCTGAATTTGTCTTTTCAGCTGTTTTAGGCCACACTTCCTATAGTACATGCCTCTTGATCATTGGTGAGTTAGCCTCATTCCTTTCTGAGGCAATGAAGGAAAGCAGTTGGGGAAATTCACCTGGACTCTTTAGTGAGACTGATCCTGGCTCTATTTAAGGCAGAAAAAGTCACTCTTGCTTCTTCACCGAGAAACTATGAATGTCCCAATCAATCCTCCCTTATCTCTAGTGTTCTATCGTCCCGTTAGGGTGTATATGGTCTACTACATAAGAAGTTTTGAGGATATGGATTCTTTGGTAACATGGAGAGATCTCGTATAGATCTCAGATTACATCCTTTTGATTTCATCTAGAGGTTTTTGCCCAGCCGGCCAAGCTTCTGACACTCCGTGAGTTGCTCTCTTTATGAATCAGAAGAAGAGTTAGAGGCTGGAGAATAAGGAGTAGTTATGCTCTTCCCTTCTTCATTAGTGGGAGTCAAGTTGGGAAAGAGTTTGCTGCTGGGGAAGGCATTGGAAGAAAAAATTTAAGGACTTAAGCAGGCTTGCGAGCTCTACTCAGCTAGGGTGCAACCAGTCCTTTGGTGGACGGGAGCTTTTCATTTCTCCAGCAGTCCTTCTTCTAGAAGAAACTTAGTTACAGCCTTCCCCTTGTATTTTGGCTTTTCCTGATTTGTATTAAGAGATTTCTAATGTAATTTTACCTCGTTAAGGCTTTTTAATGAATAAGATCTTCTTTTGTGATCTCTGTATGCCATTCTTATTTCTGCATTCGTATTAGCGCAAGCCTTAGTAACTCGTGATGAAATACTCGATTAGCATATCGGCCAAACCTTCTTGAAGGTAATGAACATGAATGAAATATTTCATGCATGAGCATTGTACAAACAATTTGCATGTGAACTACACATAATCAGAGAGTCGCTTGCGAGCTATGAATATTCTGTCGCATGTGAGCTGCAAACTATACTTGGGCCGATCATATGGACAAATAGGTCGCATGAGAGCTGCGATCGAGGCGATCTCGTGCCTAAATAAAAGAGTGAGTGATCTCATTCTTGGGCCGATCTTATGGCCAAATAAGTAGATAAGTCATATGAGAGCTGCGAAAATTTGGTCACATGCAAGCTATGATCAGGGCGATCTCGTGCCCAAATAAAAGAGTAAGTGATCTTGTGGTTAAATAAGTAGATAAGTCATATGAGAGCTACAAACATTTGGTCGCATGCGAGCTGCGATTAGGGCGATCTTGTGCCCAAATAAAAGAATTAGTTAATCTTGTGGCCGGGGCGATCTTGTGCCCAAATAAATGGGTTGGCCGATCTTGTGGTTGGGGTGATCTTGTGCCCAAATAAATGGGTTGGCCAATCTTGTGGCCAGGGCAATCTTGTGCCAAAATAAGAGAATTAGTCGATCTTATGGCTGGGGTGATCTTGTGCCTAAATAAGAGAATGCCATTTAGGTGATTCACCTATTTGAAAATTTTAAAAATCAGTAAAGAAATTCAAAATGCTTATATATAAGTTTCATAATTACAAAAATTTAATAAATAGTCCTGATTTTAGGAGACTGCTCTTGCTCGAGTTCCTACTGAGATTGTCCAGGCTGTTGCTTGGATGGCAGCACTACGTAGTCTTATAAGTGACCTCTTTTGATGAGATCTTCAATAGCATCCCTCAGGGCCCAGCATTCCGAGGTGATGTGCCCGAACTCATTATGGTATGTGCAAAATTTCCCTCAGTTGCTTCTAGACTTACTGGGAGTCTTCAAGGGTCGAGGCTTTCCAAAGTCCCCATTGTCCCTTTCCATCGTAAAAATCTTCTTTTGGGCCTCCGATAGGATGCTATAGGTGTTATTGCGATCTGGATATGGGGGTCACTTATCTTTGCCCTTTTTAGCGAGCTAAAAATTAAGACTATCTTTCTCGTCTCCATAGTTACTCCTTTTTCTTATTTTGAACCAGGCTACTCACCTCAGACTTCTACGAATTGAGAATCTCATTCTATCTAATCTACTTCGCGACCTGACCGACTGTCGAACTAAGTTAAGATTAGAAATTTATACAACCAAAGCTACCTAAACTACTTGTAGTATAAGCAATACTAGGTTGAGCCGCTGGATCATTCTAGGATGATGTTATCAATTAAAGTAGGAGTTAGAAATGAGGGGGTTAGTAGAATATAAACTAACAGCTAACACTACAAAATAGAAATGAAAATGCAAGAAGATAAACTAACCAGCTAAGGGAATCAACTTAAGATTAATGCTTCTTAATTACTAAATATTCATTCAATTATTGTTAATCATAATAAGGATCCCTGAAATGATTAAGTTCAATGCAGAACTCAATCACAAACGATCCATCAAGATCTCAATGCATTGCTTGGTTTTCCTATCCTCTTCTAAGATGATTATCAAAATCTCAATAACCATATTAATATCT
>JANHAO010012262.1:0-16483 GCA_026873985.1 Saraca asoca | reverse complement strand
TAATATAAAATAATATTATATATTAAATTAATATATAAAATTAATTTATAAATTATTATATAAAACAAAATTGGATGGAATAGAATTGGATGAAATTTTCTATTCCATCAAATGATGGAATTTTGCATTCCCTATCCAACCAAAATACACAATCTTCAAACCCATCGCTTTTCTTTTCCATTAAACCAAACATATCCTTATTAATATGTTCTGACAAAATTTACATCATTGCGGATTTCACATTGTTTTCATTTCAATTTTTCCTCCATTCCCATTTTACTTTCGTATTCAAACTGTCGCAAATAATTTCATTCTTAGTTTTCACTCCTCCAAATGTTTTCGTCCTTGTTTTCACCCAATCCAAATAAGGCCTTACACGAAAAGATGCAGGTGATGAAAATTTGCGGCGGAAAGGGAACAAACATTTCAACATTCCTGATATGATTTGTACTAAAAGTGGTCATGTAATTGCAATGTGTATGTATCTCTGCCTTTTCTTTTTGAAAGAGGAGAACGTAAGTTTAGAAAAAAAAAAGATATAAAAATATTTTTACATTAAACTCATAGGCTTTATAAAAAATTATGAGCTTTAAAATAAAAAATTATATCTTTATTTTTTAAAAAATAAAATTTACAAAAAGAAAAAGAAAAAGAAAAAAAAATTGCATTCAACTTTAATCATGTCATATATAATTTTAAGGATAAAATACACTTTAATCCAAATCTCTTGAACTTTTCAAACCTAGAAATAAGCCTACTAAATTTTTGTAAAAATTGAAAATGTTAGTTTTCTTTTTAAAAGAAATGGTAACAACACAAAAACATATAAAAGAAATATTAGTTTTCTACTAAAATTTTTACTTGTCTACGCTGTCCTTGTCATGACCGGGGGACCACAAAGAAAATATTGAACCCTTGTTTCACTAGAAATCACACTTGAGATGCTTCAAGATTGTGATTCCACTGCATCCATTGTCTTCAAGCTTCAATGCCCTAGTAACAACAATTTCAATATCTATAAGAATAAAAGCACACATAAATGAAATAAAATTCGAACTGAAAACAAAGAGAATAAGTCATCTGAAAGTCACATGTTACTTGCTATTTCTCCTAATGGGAAAACCAACGTTTTCATCTTTTACAAAAATTTGGGGATATATTTGTAGATTTTGAAAGTTCAGAAGATTTATGTATCACAAGACATTATTTAGAGGGCTAAAATGTAGTTTACCCTAAGTTCAATTATGCATGCGGTCTTCGTGTGATGCTAGGAATGGTTTATTTCGAATGTTAGGTAAAAACTTTACATAAATGAATATAAAATTATGTTAAAAAATAATGTGATAAATCAAGAATATTTCATAAAAACTTTTAAAATCTCCAAAGTATCAACTACCAAAATATTATCCATACATACACTGTTAAAAATGCTTACACTGACTTCAAAATTTTGCCAAATAGTTTTACTTGTTAAATTAGCATAAATTTGTGTGGTGACTACTATAATTCTGAAAGAAAATTTTCCAGAATGTAGAGTGTGAACAAGATTATGTAATCAAATGAAGGATGTATTAATGACTGTGTTTTTGGTCACTTACAATGAGATAAATATATTTAAATCATTAATTATACGATAATTTCATACTTTGTGTAAGACAATTTTAGATTGTAATATATATTTAAAAAAAAATACTCTTCATGATTCAATTCCCTTCTCTTTATGTATATAGTATAATTTAAATATGTAAATTTTTTAATCTGACTCTGTAACTATATGAATGTTAATCAATTAACATCAAATTAACTTACACAAACTCTTAAATTATTTTATAGGTTTTTATAAAATGTAAGTTTAATAAATCAAACCACTGCGTTATAAATAATATATAGTAATCTTGTATATCAAATTTAAAAAAATCTAACAACTCTTAGAGTGGATTTGTTTGAGAGAAAAAGATGTTTAAAATTATTTTTCCGATCTTCTTATAATATTTGAAGTTAAAAAAAAAGTTGATCAACAAAAAATAGGAGTGTATTTAGAAGAAAATATTTCTCTCTTTTAATTAAAAAGAAACTTATTTTTCAAATTATCATATAATATTTCTTTAAATTCTTTTCTCGTAAAAGTTGGGAGGTATGCTTCCCCGCCACAAGATCAACTCCCCAATCTACTCAACATTTATATATTACTCCCATGTATACTTGATATTGCATCCCACAATTCTACTTTTACCACTCACTACTCTGAGATATTGTATCAAAATATTCAGCTAAATGTATGAAGAAATATGGGGTGTAATTGTCTGTATTTTCATTTTCATGCTTTTTTTTAAATCAATTTTATAAAATAAGATTTAAAAACAGTTTGTAAAAAAATAAAATAAGAGATGTTTGATAAAACTATTTTCAAAATAGCTTTAATCATAATAATATAATTAATGAGAAGTCTGTTCTCTTTTTTTCTTTTTGAAAATGAAAAGACAAAAATATCCCAAAATTATTTTTTATTTTTCTATTTTTAAAATATATATATTTCAAGTTACAGATTTTAAAAATTGATTATAAAAATAATTATTCAAATAAAGAATTTTCGGTCAATAAGCTAGAAAGATTGAATAAGTAACAAAGAATTTGAATAATTTAAACAAATAATTAAAATTTCATACATTATTATATAAAAGTTATTTTTTCTCACTAGGTGGATGCTATGTCGTAATCATCTAGACTAGAAAAAGCACCTGATAAATTATGAATGGGTACCATAGCTGACATGATATGATGTCGATGTCAATCTTCTTAATTTAATTTTTATTGGAAGCAGTTTGTTGGTACTAGACAAGAAGTCACATGGCTTACAGTGACATTTCAAATTTATTGGAACCCATCATAATAGCGTATTGTACTACTCAAATATATGTCAGGCTAAGAATCCTTTATTGAAGATAAGGTATTAGACTATGTTTGGAATTTGATTTATTATCCTATTTTTCTAATTTAATTTGATTTATTATCCTATTTTTCTAATTAAACTTGAAATTGTTATATATATATATATATATATATATATGCGCTTGCGCGTGCAGAAGTGGGGATGAGATCAATAACTTTTGATGTAATTTTCTTGAATCTAATAGTTGATATATAAGTAATTATCATATTTATCTTATTAGAATTTTTCAATGTGAACTATTTTAATTTAATTAATTATATATTATCAGATTAAATGAATGTCATGATAATTAATTATATTGAGTTAGTTAATTAAGTGATCAAATTATTAAATCTATAATGACACTTAAATCATTAGTGAATTTTCATAATGTGAACCTTATAATTAGATTAATGATAATAGATTAGTTGGCTTCGTAGCACTACAGTAACGCAAGTACTTACTGATACCCTAGTAAAATTGTAATTGTTTTATTAACACTTCAGTTTTTATTTTTCTGCCCCCCTTTTTTTACTATAATTATAAAGAGTGAATCTATTAAAGAAGTTTTTTGCTATAATATAATCTTGAGTAGCGTTAGATCTGATTTTTTTTTATTATTATAATTAATAAAATTTATTTATATATATCTAAATTGATGCTTTATAATGTGATATAAAATATCATGTTAATTGACTATTTTATTTTTCTGATTTCTAACAATTGGTGCAAAGATCGATTTTTTTCTTTCATTTTGCAATGCTTAGTTTTGTGCAAATTTATTTTTAGAATTTTATGTGATCTATAATTTGATGTAAAATTATTATGGATATAAGAACATGCGATTTATTTATATTTTTGGCTTAATTGATTTTTGAATTGGTTACAATTTTTTTTTTGTAAACCTGCTTGTGGTGAAATTATGAATTGAAATAACTTGAATTTTTCCAAAAAATTCAATACATAAATTCAAGAGATTTAAAGAATTATTATTCAAATTAATTTATGATTGCATTTCAATAATTTATAATATGCAAAAGGCACAAACCAATTTGAGTAAATATTATTGTTTCCAGATATTTGCTTCAATTATAAGGTATTTTTTCAAATTGATTATGATTGAATTGATAGAATTATGAGATACATAAAAGCCTTCAATCAATTTTACAAAAACCTGAACTATTACAGCATCAATTTTTTAAATTCTTAAATCAAATTTTTTCAAAAATGTGAATTATTTTTAGTTTTTTCAATTACACAAATAAGTGCCAATTTTGAAATTGATGTTGGGTTTTGATTGAGAATAATTTGGGCAAAGAAACAAACACAAAAATTATTTAAAATATGATTGAATGAAGGAGTCTACAAATCGAATCGAGACTAATTATATAATTAGTCACTCGAGTCAATGGTATATAGGGTCACGCGCTGTCATAGAAGTAGTGGATGGTTATAAAAATTATACTATCAAGCTCCACTCTTTGAGCTCTATTTATGATAATTTTTTCATATTTTTTTAAAATAAAATTATTTTATTTTTTTTTTACCTAATTTATTTGAGTAATTATTTGGCTCTAAAATTTTTATTATATATTTGCTAATATTGGGCTACCATCTATAATTTTTTTAGAATCTTTTGAAGATAAAAATATTTTATATAATTATTTTTATATTTTATTAAACATTAATTTCATGATTTTTGGACATGAAAAATTTATTGTATAATTCTTACATATTATTCTATTATATGTAATTTTTGTGGACTAATTTTATATCTTTTTACACATTTAAATATTTTTTCAATTTTTGTGTGTAATTTATAAAATTATGTAAGAATCAATTTTGATCATATTATGGCATAAAACTTTGTGCAATTGCATACTCACCTATCATGGAACCAATTGCATCAAATTTTTCTAAAATTAAATTTTAAAATTGTATATAAGAGAGTACTATATTAGTAATATATATGCTCTATCATAGTAATATTATTAACATAATTTGATAGTGATAATGTGAATGTCAAGATTGCATATGATGCTTTTAAAATTTTAAATACCCTATTAGTGTTAGATTTTAAGAATGTAGCATTTAATCCTTATGTTATATTATGAAGCCTTCAATGCCCTATCGATGTCGAGTCTTATAATGTAATACTATTTAAAATTATATAGTTATTGAGGAAATATTATAGCATGATATTACATTGAACATACAATTTTGGAAATTTATAATAAATTTCATAAATTATTATTTCCTTAATGTTTTATTATCTATGCAATTGATTTTTGTGAAAATGATAAATGAGACTAATTATAAGGACTAGGTTGAATAAAAAATATTTGAGCTAAATTGTTGATATGATATATGACGATCATCAAATTTCATATTTGGCATGAAAAGAGGGGGAGCCAAAGGTAGATTATAAGTTTGCTATTGCACAAGGACTATTTGTGAAAAATGGAAATATTCTAATAGAGTATACTTGATAGTTATAATGTATACTAAAGATAAAATCATCATGAAAGACATTGTTAACACTCCAAATTCCAAAGTGATTATCGACTATGTAGCTGATAAGTTTGTAAAGTTTGATACAACTAAAAGGGATATTACCTCTCATTACTAAATAAAACTATTTAGGATGTTGTTAGTAGAATTGGCAAGCATACCGTGGAATTGGTATACTGCTATATTTGCTTAAAATGTATGAAAGTTGACTTAAAAAATAGTCATTTGATTTAGCACATTTGAGAGTCTCTTTCGGTTCAAATTGATGTTCTTGAGACATATCATACTCAAGAGGATGAGTAGACTTTTAGTAAAATGACCTTTATAGTTAGTCAAGTGAAATATGATATGAAGAATTGAAGGATTTTGTGCTCACTTTGTTTTTTGTGGATTTATTTCACATGGATCAAGTGCTGAGTGTAAAAATAAATCACACCCAAAAGAACCTAATTTTGAGAAGCAAGAAAGCTTATTTGAGTGTACATAATAATAAATCAAGATGTTTTATTGGCTCTAGTGAGATGTTCCATTGAACACTTGGTAGTTAGACATAGGTGCAATCATTTGCATTATAAATTTATTATAAGCATTAAGAAACAAGAAGAAACCAAATGATAAAAGTTGATAGTCGAATTAGAAATGGTGGAAAACTACAAGATGAATATGTAGAAGTAGTTTCTATTTGGAAATTAAAGGGTTAGTCACTTAAATACTATAGTTGGATACAAAATGATTACAATTAATGTGGGATCCTCAATATTGTGGAATAGGTATTTAGATGATATCTCTACAAAAGGATGAATTGATTGATAAAATAAGAGATTTTTCATAACCTAGACTTATCCTTTTTGATATGTGTATTAGTTGCATCAACGAAAATACTGCTTACTAGATTTAATAGACCAGAATGTTGAATGTACTGGAGTTGATACACAATAATGCAAGTGGATTGATTATGGCAAGTTCTATGGGTGGATACTAATATTTCATCTTTATTGGTGATTGATCAATTTTTGTTAGGTGGAAATATCTACTAAAAAGTTAGAATCTTTAATTATTTTTTTTTTAGTGTTCAAAGTTGAGATTGAACTAAAAAAATGATAAAAAAAATCAAATATATCAGTTCTGATAAAGGTGGAAAGTGCTATAAAGATATGATAAATTGATGTAAATTTTTATTTTTTGTAAGATATCTGAAGATTGTGAATTGTAGGTTAACAACCTTATGCTTGGAAAGCACAAACAAGATTGGATTATAAGAAAGTTGAATTACATGCTTATGGTCATGACTGGATGCATGTTAGTCCATTGAATTTTACTAGACTTTATATAGGGTGATGCTTTAAAAACTGTGGTGTATATTCTAAATCAAATCCCTAATAAATCTATATTTAAAACCCTATATGATTTGTTGTGTAGGAAAAGCTTAGTCTTAGGCATTTCTATGTCTAGGGTTGCAAGGCTAAAGTGAAGCTATATAATCTATTTATAATTAACTTGATCAAAAGATTATTGATGGTCACTTTGTTGGATGTTGTAATAGCATAAAAGTAGTAGATTTTTATTGTTTGATCCACATATTGAGGTTATCGAAGGACCTTAGTTTATTGATTGGTTGGAGAGTGGGAGTAAAAAACCATGAAATATCTTTCTTAAAGAGATACAATTTGTTATTCCATTAGCACCGTTACTAGTTGAAAATAAACCAAATAGATCTAGAAGATGATCCATTATAACATATGGTAAAATCAATGATGAAAATTGGAAAGTTTCATGCTTCATTAGTAGTAGAAAAGAACTAAGTCCTGTAAATGAAGTACCCTTGAGGAAATCTCAAATGGCATACAGACTAGATATTATAAATACCTATATGATATACCTACAGGAGCGCAAACTTAATGTCAATGATGGATTGTTTTGATAATCCATAATGATATGTGAGATCTTGTAGAGCTACCTGATGGTTACAAGTCTATTGGATGCAAGAGGGTCTATAAAACAAAAAGGGATACTCAAGGGGTGATTGAAAGCCATAAGGCCATATTAGTGGCAAAATGCCACATTTAGAAAGAAGGCTCAGATTATAGAATATTTTCATATTTGTTTTAATTGAAGACTCATTTTGAGTTATTATAGCACTAGTAGCTCATTTTGACTAATAGCTTGACCAAATACATAACAGTCTTCTTGAATGGTGATTAGCCAAAAGCTATTTGTGTGAACTAATCCGATGATTTTCAAGAGAAGAATAAAGAATACTTAGTGTGTAAAGTAAAAGGATTCATAAATATAATTTGAATAAAATGTCTACACAATGGTATTGCAAGTTTATTGACACTATAACATTTTTGTTCTTTGGCAACATGAAAAATTGTTGCCTAAAATGTGAAAACTATTGCCTATGATAATGGTTTTTGATTGTAGTCTTATCAAGCATTGCCTATTCTTTTAGACAACAATTTTTTTGGGGGTTTCTAACAACAAATGATAAAATCATTGCTTATTGTTCAGTTATATGAAATGGTTTTTTTTTTGTTTTATTTGACAACGCTTATTAGGTATTATCAACTAAATAAAAAGCAACAGTTATTAACTATTGTTGATAAAAGAGTAAAATGCACATTATTATCATGATTATTACTTCTTAATTTTTTATTAATTTGTGGTTTTGATACACTTTTTGTTTTAGTTTAGTCCATTTGTTTATTGGTACTACTACGTTTTGTATTTTTCTTTGTAGGTTAGCAAAAGGATTCAAAAGATGGGTGAAAGCAAAAGCTTGGAGCACATTTGAATCAAGAAGAAGCTAAGAAATGAGACATGTGAAGAACCCAAGTTAACCATGAAGGAAACTGAAGAAATTGAAGAAGCCAGCACAGAACAGCCTGGCCATGTCATGGGACACGGCTATGTTCTGGGACATGATCGTGTTCTATGCAACTTATGCGAATCTCCAGTCCGAAATGCGGTCAGCTTATTTCCCGAAGCACAACCATATTCCAAGCCCTGTGAACTACTATATAAGTTGATGTTAAGCAACCTAATGCATTCATTAGCTATTCATTCATTAGGATTAAGCTAGATTATGAGTTTCTTTATTTTCTTAAGAGTTTTTTGAGTTGAATTTAGGATTTTCTCTTTGTTTAAAGTTCTTGCAAGAATCCTAATTTATTTTCATCTGAGTTTTCATTTTTCAACTTCATCTTTTCTTCTTTGTTTTTGTTTTGAATATTATGTAGTCATTTTCATTAATGAATTTGGTTTTTCTTTCTATCATGTTTGAGTAAATTTTTATTCTAGGATTGGGAATAACCCAATTATAGTTCTTTGATGTTTATTGATTAATTTTCTATTATAATTACCTAGTTTAATTTATTTAACTGTTATGCCTGTTAAGTTTTAGATAAAGTATTTGGCCAATATTTTGTCTTGTCTTAAGTAGATAGTTAAAGTACCGAAATGAGAAGATTATCACCGGAAAACTAATAGTTAAACAAGGAGATTTTAATCACAAAAGTAGATTAAGTTTCTTTAAGATTTACCTAGGTTAGCATAGATCTTAAAGGGCTTAAATTAATCTAAACCACAAAAGTAGGAAATTATGTTAATTTAAGTACTATTATTAGACATTGAAAGAGGCTAGTAATTAATTTAGGCTAAACCATCCTCAATTATCTAAATAATCATAATAGGAAATATTTTAATTTGTTAAAGACCATAACTATGGTAAAAACCTAATCCTGGACTTTTATAATTGAAATTTACAATTTGATTATTTGCTGTCTTTTTTTAAGACTTCTTTTTATTTTCTCTAATATCCTTTGATTTAGACAACTTGAATTGCAATACTCTGGTAATTGATAACAAGATCCCTGAGGGATTTGACCCGTATTCGCCAGTATCTACTACAACTATCCCATGCATTTGCAAAAAACATTACATCAAGTTTTTGCACCGTTGCTGGGGATCTCTTCTATGTCAATATTAGTTTGTTTTGCAATAAAGCTGATCTAAATCCTTTCTTTGATTTTTATTTCTAACCTTCTCTTTTGCTACTTCTACTCCTTGTTTCTATTGCATAGGTGTTTCCTTTTATTCAAAGAGCTCCTGGAAATCTTAGTCAATTTGATCCAGAGATTGAAAAGACACTTTAAAGAAGGAGAAGACAAAAGAAACAATATCAATCAGTACCTCTAGCCATGGATCAACAAAACAACTATTCGCTAAAAGACTTTACTATACTAGACACTTATAGCATGTATCCAAGCATCGTTAGACCTGTTGTAAAGGCTAATGACTTTGAATTAAAGCCTACACTTCTGCAGATAGTACAATAGAATCAATTTGGATGATCTCCCATAGAAGACCCAAACCTTCATTTGTTGGTGTTCCTTGAATACTGTGATACATTAAGGATCAATGGAGTTTCTCTAAATGCCATTTGATTGAGGTTGTTTCCTTTTTCTCTAAGGGACAATGCTAGAGCATGGCTACACTCTCTGCCAGCTGGATCTATTACTACATGGCAATAGCTATCACAAGCCTTTTTGGCTAAATACTTTGCCTCAAGCAAGATAGCTCAACTTCACAATCAAATCACAACCTTTGCTCAAAGAGATGGAGAATCATTATACGAAGCTTGGGAGTGATTCAAGGAACTTCTATGATTATGTCCCCACCATGGATTAGAAAAATGGCTGATAGTCCATATCTTCTATAATGGACTCACATATAACACTCGCATATCAGTAGATGACACTGTTGGAGGAGCACTCATGAAAGCATACACTCTTATAGAGGACATGGCTCAAAACCATTATTTATGGTTAAGTGATCGAGGCTCATCGAAGAAACCACTGGGAAAATATTAAATTGATGCAATTAACCACTTGTCCTCTAAGGTAGATGCTCTCTTCCATAAGTTAGACGAGCTAAGTGTGAATGTAGTAGGCCCTCCTAAAGTCTCATGTGAAATTTGTGGATGCATCAGCCATATAGCTATTGAATGTCAATTGGGGAACCCTTCTCTTCAAGGTAGTGAGCAAGTGAACTTCATCAACAATTTCCCCCATCAAAATAATCCCTTTTCCAATACATATAACCCAAGCTAGAGGAACCATCCCAACTTCTACTACCGACCAAATACAAACTCTGCTCCTCAAGATAATTTCAGACAACTGACTGGCTTTCAACTCCAAAGACCTCTAAATCCTCCACTCCCACAAAAATCCAACCTTGTGATAATGATGGAGAACTTGATAATATCCCAGACCAAATAGAATGAGAAATTCAGCATTCAAAACTAGACCATGAATGAGGCTATAAAGGAGCTAGCTTCAAGGTTGACTCACTGGCTACACATAATAAGATGCTGGAAACTCAAATTGCTTAATGAGCCAATTCTTCAACCCAAAGTGTAGGTAAAATTCCAGGTCAACCAGAGAATCCTAGGGAACATTGCAATGCTATTATTTTAAAAAGTGGGAAGCAACTAGAAGGGCCTAAATTTAGTGAAGAGGAAATAAAAGTAGATGATCCTGGAGTAGAGGTTGAGAAGCCTAAAGAAGTTAAAGCTAGAAAAGAAGTAGAAAATGAGGATTAAAAATAAGAAGAACCCAAATATATACCTCCTAAACCATACAAGCCACCAATCCCCTTCCCTCAAAGATTAGGCAAAGCAAGACTGGGGAAACAATATGGGAAGTTTTAGGCCATTCTATAGAAGCTGTATACCAATATCCCCTTCTTGGAAGCTATTTCACAAATGCCCTCTTATGCCAAGTTCTTAAAAGATATCCTATCTAACAAGAGGAAGATTGAAGAACACACCACGATTGCCTTGACTGAAGAGTGCAAAGCAATCATCCAGAACAAACTACCTCCCAAACTCAAGGATCCTGGTAGCTTCTCTATTCCTTGCTCCATTGGAAATATGCATATTGATTATGCCCTTTGTAATCTAGGAGCAAGTGTGAGCCTTATGCCTATTTCTATTTGCAATAAGCTCCAAATGGGAGATTTAAAGCCAACCACTCTCTCTTTACAATTGGCAGACCTATTTGTCAAATATCTGATTAACATCTTGGAAGATGTGCCTCTAAAAGTTGGTAAACTTTTTATATTGTTGACTTTGTGATTTTAGATATAGAAGAGGATACTTGAATTCCCATCATTCTCGAAAGGCCTTTTCTTGCCACTGTTGATGCCATTATTAAGGTTAAGAAAGAAAAGCTTTCCTTCAGTGTAGAGGATGAAAAGATTGAATTTACTTTGACTCCTGCTATGAATTGCCCTTCTCTTGAGAACTCATGCTTTAGGATTGATTCAACTAAGCAAATTATGAGAGAAGACATAATCAGCCATCATCCTAAAGATCCTCTTGACCTTTATCTTATGAAAAGTTCTTCCTCTTGTGATGAGAACATTGAAGCTATCATGCATACTATGCTACTTGATGTGAACCTTGCCCTTCCTATAAAAGCAAGAGTTGAAAAAATGGAAGCGGATCCAAAACACATCATCATGGAGAAAGATAAAAATCCAAAGGCAGAACTAAGAAAATTATTTTACCTTGCATCTTTGTACTTAGGTGCCTCCTTCTTCTTCAAAAGAAAATTTCCCTAATTTCTATCCTATATAACTAATTACGTCTAATAGAAGAAACCTTGAGTTACAATCAAGGGGAGTAAGATGAGAAGAGAATTTTACATTCAAAAGTAAAAAGAAAGGTATATCGCATAACCCTTATTTAATAAAAAATTCCAATAACATAATATATATTATATTCATAAAATCATTTGGTCCATAATCACCCTCCCATGCATTCAAATATATAGAGGCATATAAGGCAAGAAACCATAGAACATTAACTATTTGATTCATCATACATGTTTCAAGTTATTTGATTAACATTTAATTTAAATAATTTGACTAATTTGATTCCATTATAAAACATCACAATCAATCAAACCTTTTTAGATACTAATCATCAGCAATTCAAAAATCAATCAATTAGTCAATTCCATGTTACTTTCCAAAACTTTGGAATCAGGTAATCAATGAAAAGTTTCCAAAATTATTTTCAATGAATTAACATTGATTATTAAAATAAAATTAGAGTTTCTAAATTGTATTTGTGTGATTAAATCATGAACTGTTGATTGTCATCATAATCAATCAAGGGGCTGATTGACTATCAACACAACCAATCATGGTGGCTAAAAAATAAACTAGCATACAAGCATGGTTAGCTGATTTGGCCAACTACTATGCACGAGCAACTAGTTATTTAACCAGCTAGTTTGTTGGATCCTCTTTGATGTATTTTTATCCAAAAGTGTAGATCCGATCTATGTTGGTTTATAAAAATTTTCTACAAAAAAATTTTGCACTGTAGAAAAATTCAACACTTTGAAACTTTGATTATATGGAACCAAATTACAACATGTATGAAATCTCTATTATTATCGCAAAAATCAAATCCTTAATCAAGAATTAATGCAAAATAACATGGGCTCTAATATCACTATTGCAAGTTATGATCTAGGCATGCTACATGATGTTAAGCACTTGTCGTCTAAACAATTTGACATGAAAGATCTTGGAGATGCATCTTTTTTTAGGCTTTGAAATCCAAAGAGATAAGTCTCAAAACTTGTTAGATCTTTCTTAGAAAGTATAGATTGATCGCATACTAAAGAGATTTAATATGCATAATAATAATCATGGAAATATGTCAGTCTATAAAGTTGATAAATTGAGTTTGGAACAATGTCCCAAAAATGATATTACGAGAGATTCAATGAAGAATGTCCTTTATTCCAATGTAGTAAAGAGGTTAATATATGCTCAAGTTTTGTACTAGATCAAACAGTGCCTTTGCAGTAGGTCTCTTAGGAAGATATTTATCTAACCGAAGATGGAACCATTGGGTTATTATGAAGAAAGTTTTGAGATATCTAAAGGGAACTGCAAACTATATGTTGACAATATAGGATGGTTGAGAATCTTGAATTTTTGGGGTACACGAATTCAGATTTTGCTAGTTATAAAGATGATAGAAAAACCACATTTGGTTACTTTTAAATACTAGCAAGTGTTGCAGTTTATTGGAAAAGTGTTAAGCAAACACTATGGACTTCATCCACTATGTGGGTTGAGTTTGTGGCATTCTATTGAGTAGCTATACATGGTGTATGGTTACATATTCTCATTGTTAAGGTGACCATTGTCAGCTGTGTGTTCTAACCCATCTAAATATATTGTGATAATATGGTCACAATTTTATTCTCTAAGAATAATAAAGGTATCACAGGGTCTAAGCATATGGAAATCAAGTACTTGACATTGAAAGAGTTGATAAAGAAAGGTGATATAGTAGTAAAGCATATAGCAACTGAGTGTATAGTTGCTGACCCATTGACTAAAGGACTCCATCTTGGTGTCTTTAAAGGGCATGTTGATAGTATGGCCTTGATGGAGTCATTTGATATCCTTGGTTAGTGGGAGCCAACATATATTTATTTGCTTTACTTGCTTTTGTTATGTTTTAGATATCATTTGATGTATTTCCATTATTATGGATTTTTGAAACAACTACTGTTTATGATTTGCTCATAAAGTTTGATATATATATTTATCTATGCAAAGTCTTAAGAGTCGTGTCAATCTTAACTAATAGCCTTGGGCAATTATCATTAAGCTGATGTGTATGTCTGGTGACACATAGAAATATCTTACATATAAAGTTAATTTTTAAGACATATAGGTTTAAAATGTTTAAACCATTAGGGATTTCTCTTGCTTACATATGATGCATAAAGAAGAAAAATTAGTGACCGACAAGTAAAATAGCACATTATAACCATAAAGTTAGGTGTTATTTTCACTTTCTACACTACTACATCTAGTTTATGTGAACAACATTCATTAGTATTAATGACCATATAAAGAACTAAGTCATATTAATTGATACAGATTTTGATGTGATTCAATATTTTTTAATAGAATGGTATTTTGGAATAGTCTTTTGACCAATTTTTGGGCTAATAACAAGTATATATATATAATCTTGACATGAGATGTTAGTCACAATTAATGTCATCCGAGAGAATGTTAAATTTTATTTTATTTTAGTCTAATATGAGCTAACATTAATTATGATTTTAAATTAAGATAGTATGGTTAAAAAAGAAACAGAAGATAGTCCTAAAGTTTAGTTTAATTAATGGACTTATTATTCTAATTAATCAGATGTAAGTTAAATTGTATAGGCCTAATAGGCCCATTGGTGATTATTAGATTGAAAACCTATGCACCTATTATAAAGTGAGTGTTTGGTCCCCTCTCTGATAATTTAAATAATAAAGTTTTTATCTTTACCATCTAAGAAAGCCAGTTAGATTAGGAGAGAAAAGCTTAGTGCATTTAATCATATTTAATTATTTTTCTTTCACTCAATATGTTAACAAATTTCAAATTAGGTTTTATCTCATAATTCATTTCAATAATATGATGTTTTATAAATTCATGTATAATCATGGGCATGGAATAATTTTATATTCCTAATTTTATCTTTCAATTACTTCAATGGTGAGAGAACTGTGACAAAAGCATCACAAATTTGGGTCAACCTAGGATGAATACAGTGGTAATGTGAAACTTTATGGAGTTGAATGATTTAAGAGATGCAACTTTTAACTTAATTAGCAACATGTCATAATCCTAGTTAGTGACCCATTAGTTCACATACAATTTATAAGTTAAAGTGTAAAATTGATTAAAAAAAGTATTTTTAGCAAGTTTTTGCCAAATACTACAAGAATTTTACAAAATTCCAATGAAAAAAATCCGTTGGAATTAGACATTCCAACGGAAAATGTCCGTTGGAAAAACCCTCATTGGAATTGACAATTCCAACGGAAAATTTCAACGGACATAATCCGTTGAAATGTCAATAGTGAATAATCTCGTGGGCTAATTCAAACTGAAATTCCAATGGAACTTGCCCGTTGGAATTATTATTCCAACGGATTTGTCCATTGGAATTTAATTTTTTTTATTTTTATATTATCCAATTTTTTAATTGATTAAAAATCATAAAATTTTAATAATTTTTGTTATTTTATATATTATCCAATTTAATGAAACAGTACATGGAATAAAAAAAATCACTGTAAACAATAAATAGTATGCAATATAAAGAAATATATATAATAAAAATATTATTAAAAATTTTAATTATAACAATATCCTTATTAACAAATAAAATAATTATAAACAATCAATCATCCCCCAAGATAGTGTCATCAGCATCAACATCATCTGTCTTGTGCTCCTCATGCTGATCAATGGTGGGGCCTGGAACCGAAGGAAGCTGAGACGAAGGTGGAGGTACGGAGGCAAATGGGCCAGTCATAGAAAGATGTTGCTTAATTGTAGTCATCTCGCTCATAAGAAGAGAGACGATATGAGAGACGGACTGCTGAGACTCCAACATCTGGACCTCTAACTGTCGGATACGATCTTGCAACTCACCATGGATCGACGAGTCATGTTGCGGGGTAGATGTCTGTGAATTGGACCTAAATCCACGACCAGAGGGTGCATAGTGAGCCACCTCTGAGCCGAAGCCAAATGCCCTACCCTTCTTATTTTTCCCACCAGTAGCCTAGAAAAATAAGAGGGACTCGTCCACAGATGACTCTTTTGAGGCTGCCTGAGACTGCTCTAATAATCTGTCAAAAGAGGCCTGTATATTATTGTCAAAACAAAAAAATTAATAAAGTTTATTTCTAAAAAGAAAGAATCAAATTAAATTGTAATAGGAATCTAATTATTTATATTTGAATAGAAAAACTTACATAAGTCTGTGCAGCTCTCTCAGTTGACCGCCAGTTTATCTCTTGATCATGATTTAACTTTGCAAAGTGCTCCGGCATGGTAGGATCTCTCCCCAACTGCAGTCCCTGAAACCAAATAATAAACAAACAAACTCATGAATTATTTAGGAACAAAAAAATAATAAGATAAGAAAATTCAATT
>JANHAO010012261.1:0-16501 GCA_026873985.1 Saraca asoca | reverse complement strand
TTATGTGACCTAACTTCGGTTAAGATATATATTTCAATATAATTTCATGTATTTTCGAAACATTTTATACTATAGAATACTTTTTTGTGAATTAAAACTTCAAAATTTATCTCAGAATCTACTGACATTATTCTTTTTTAAAAATACTTTCAAATGGTAAAATTCAGTCATAAATGTATTAAAATAATTCTTATTCAAAACGAATTTATTTAAAATTTTGACAAAATGAGTCCGATCAAAACATTATAGATAACCCATATACCATTGCAGTGCTCATTTTTTTAGTAGGATTATTGAAAAATATTTGAGAAAATACCCATATTTTTTCTTGCGATGTGTAATTTTTCTTGATTTCATCCATTAAAATGTTTTTGTTATTCTTAACCTCTATTTTTCTAAGTTGAATAAACCTATATTTTGATGACAACAAACTATTTTAGTTAATCTAAATTGATCTATATTAAGTGGTTCACTTGGGGATGGCCTTGGACTTTAAATCAAAGATATAGATTAGGCCTTATTTTGTATATTATGTAAAGGTTTAGGATTAATGGAATTAATTTAAATTTGAAAATAGTTTTAGAAGGTTTGTCTCTTGTTTTTAAACAAAATTTGAAAAATTATACCAAAAATATTCTAGCATATTGCTAAATGATTCGCTATACTTATTTAGCTAGAAATTGAGTTTTTTGAGTGTTTTTATAAGATACAATAGTTAAAACAGTTGGGATGTCCTGTAAAATTTTAAATTTTTCATCTTCAAACTTACAATTTGAATTGATAAATTTAAATTATTTTCACGATCATGCTCATAGGAATAGGACAAGTAATCATGCCTTGTGATTCAAATCGAGATTTGAACCAGTTTTATGTGCTTCAAATCAACTCTTTAAAACCTTATTTTGTGATTCTAATCTTGATTCTGATCACATACATTTCCTGTTATATGTAAAATTTGGCTTGTCCTAGGTGAACCTACGAGTAACCTGAGAGCGGCAAAAGACCAGCTTGAAGAATGCTCAGATCGCTCTGTCATCAGTTCGCGTTGTGAAGTGACCTTTTCAGCTCGAGCTCGTGCATGACAGAGCGAGCTCGACCTCAACCTCTCCATCCCAAGGACGAACACGTCCCCTAGACTGAACGAACTGGCTAATGAAGTATGACTAGCGACTTGGGAGTTCGCTAGACAGAAGACCCGTTCACACTCTGCCCGACAGACATACCAGGCCCACCTGCTGAAGACAATCTGCAATAGTCGAATAATAGGATTTTGTCTGTCTATTCTATCTTGTATAATAAATGTTGATTAATAGATTTACTGCATATGAAATTACTATTATAACCTCCTATCCTCTATAAATATGAGGAAAGAGCCTTCAACCAAGAGGAGAGAACATTTTACGGTAGGCAGAGACTCTATCAAAATAGAGAGAGGAGAACTTGAATGTTGAAACTCTATAGAAACACTTTCTGAATAACACGCTACCGTGGACGTAGAGTTCGATTCTATTTAGATTTGGCCGAATCACGTTAAAAATCCTGTGCCTTCTTACTGCTCTTCCCTTCTTCATTGTGTTTTTTACTGATTTGTTGCACCTGAACCAGTTGATGGTCAGAGATCTAGAAAGAATCCCACTGTTGGCCAGAGTTTTGCTCAATACCAAAATCTGGCATTAAGATTTTTGGCACTATCTGTGGGCATCTCACTTGTTCTTGTTCGTTTCCTGCTACAATGGCCAAGAGAAGAGCCACCAAAGCTTCAAATGCACAACCCCATCCTCCAGAAGGTCTTGTTTCGATGACAGACTCCTCTACTGCTCCTGTTATCAAAGCAACCCCCGGTATCCTTCCAACTAACTTAGTACAATCGATTCCAGCCACCAACGGCACTAATGGAGTGCAAGTCTAGCTCTAGCATCAGGAAAAACATAAACACATGATGGGAAAGCTGGATAAAATAGTCACAATGTTAGTGCAAGCACAGGCCCAGAATGTGCAAGGACAGGTTGAGACCGTTGCACCCAGAGTTGAACGTTCCAGTGAAACTGACCAAAAACAGACCTCAAATCACTGTCCACATGGCCAAAAAAGTGAACCGAGTCACCAAGTCTCTAGCCAAAGATTGGGGGACTTGGATATTTTGGTGGAAGACCTTCTTCAAAGAGTCAAGCATTTGGAAGAGTGCCCTCAGGCTCAAAATAACCAAGGTCACTCTAGGGAGCGAACTCCTTTCTCCAGGGAAATCGAGAAGGAATCCCTCCCGTGCAAGCTCAAAATTCCAGTCATTCCACTATATGACGGAGATAGCGACCCGCACAACCATCTAGACCTGTTCAACATCCAAATGGATCTCCAAACCTGCAACCCCTTGATCAAGTGCCACGTCTTCCTTGCTACTTTGGGTGAAGTCCCTCGAATGTGATTCAGGAGCCTCCCAACTTGCAACGTTAGTAGTTGGACCAGTACTAAGAGCTAAAAAAGTAGCTTGCGCCCCCGTGCCACCTTGCTACAGTCTTCTAGAGTAAACATGAAACATTGAAAGACTATATCGCTCGCTTTAGGCACAAGGTCAACTATGTCAAGAAGCCCTCGGATGAGGCCATCCTGACTGTCGTATCAACGGGACTTCATAAAGATAAAAAGCTATTCAAAAGTTTGTACAAGTCCCCAATTAGCAACCTGGGTGAATTCTATGAGTGAGCCATGAAACAGATTAGATGGGAAGAGACTTTCAGTCCACAGAAGCCCGAGACGAGTAGCTCAACCCAAAGTAAGAAGAGGTGTAACCATAGAAGCGGGATCGACAGCTCTGATCCTTAGCTCGCCAAGAAGAGCAAGGATGAACAACCCCTATTTTCAGCTTGCCATATCTTGTCAGATGCCCAGGACAAGATCTTTGCAATGGAAAAGGACAAAGAGGATTTCGAAAAGGCTCCACCCTTGAAGACTCTCAGCATGTCTAGACTCAACTAAGGGGAATTTTGTGCATACCATAATGAGTTCGGGCATGTCACCTCAGAGTGCTAGGCACTAAAGGACGCCATTGAAGATCTTATCAAAAGAGGTCATTTGCATGACTACATTGTGTAGCCTTCCAAGTAGGGGCTTGGACCTTCTTGGTAGGATCCCGAGCAAGAGCAGTCTCCTACTATCAGGACTATCTTTTAAATTTTTGTAATTTTTGTAAATTATGTAAATATTTTGAATATCTCAACTGAATTTAAATTTTCTTTGAAGAAGTGATTCACCTAAATGGCACCTTTTATTTGGGCACAAGATCGCCCTGACCATAAGATTGTTCACCTTTTTATTTGGACACAAAATCGCCCTGACCATAAGATCGATCACTTTTTATTTGGGCACAAGATCACCCCGACCATAAGATCGATCACCTTTTTATTTGGGCACAAGATCGCCTCGACCACAAGATTGGTCACCTTTTATTTAGGCACAAGATCGCCTTGACCACAAGGTCGATCACCTTTTTTATTTGGGCATAAGATCAATCACCCTTTATTCAGGCACAAGATCGCCCTGGCCATAAGATCGACCACTTTTTTATTTGGGCACAAGATCACCTCGGCCACAAGATCAACCAACTCTTATTTCACAGCTCTCAAGCGAACTTGTCTAATTTTGCAGCTCTCATGCAAATTTATCTATTTGGCCAAGAGATCGGTCCGAGCATGAGATCGCTCACTGATTAATTTCGTAGCTCTCATGCGAACTCTACTATTTTGTAACTCTCATGCGAACTTATCTATTTGGCCATGAGATCGGCCCAAGCACGAAATTGCTCACTTATTAATTTTGCAGCTCTCATGCGAACTCTACTATTTTACAGCTTTCATGCGAACTTATCTATTTGGCCATGAGATTGGCCCGAGCATGAGATCGCTCACTTATTAATTTCGTAGCTCTCACTTGAACACTATTTTTTCATAGCTCTCATGCGAATTTATCTATTTGGCCACGAGATCGGCCCGAGCATGAGATCGGTCATTTATTAATTTTGTAGCTCTCATGTGAACTATACTATTTTGTAGTTCTCATGCGAACTTATCTATTTGGCCATGAGATCAACCCGAGCACGAGATTGCTCATTTATTAATTTTATAGCTCTCATGCAAACTCTACTATTTTGTAGCTCTCATGTGAACTTATCAATTTAGCCATAGGATCGACTCGCACACGAGATTACTCTAATTTACTTAGACAGTTTTCTGATTATGTGTAGATTGCACAGATTGTTCAAACAATGCATAAACAAAAGCAACACACAGAGATTGTGAAAAGGAAACTGTATTCATTAAAAGACCTCAATGAGGCAGAACTACATCAGAAAGCTCTGAATACAAGCAAACCAAAATACAAAGGGGAAAACCTATGACTAAGAAGAAGGACTGGCCACAAGGGGCCACGCCTTAGCTAATTAGAGCTCGAGCCACCAAGGTCCTCAAATTTTCCTTCTAATGCATCCCCAGTGGCGGCATCGTAGCTCCTTATTTTCTCCAACCTCTAGTTCCTCATCTAATTCGTGAAAGAAGCAAATCAGGAAGTGCCAGGAACTTGGCCGATCAAACAATTACCTCATGGCAGTACCGAGAGGATGTAGTCTGAGATCCATATAAGATCCCTCCATGTTATCAAAGAAGCTGAATCTTTTGAGTTTTCTATGCAGTAAACCATACGCACCCCGATGAAGGGCCAGAATATCGAAAATAATGGTGGTTCATCCGAAACCTTCATGTTTAGCTCAGTGCAGAGGCAGAGGGGATTCCCCCTCCCTTATATAGAGCCAAGTTTAGCTCCATTGAAGGATCCAGATTCATCCCCCCAACTGCCATCACTTATTGCCTCAAGAAAAGCTAAGGTTGACTTACCAACAATTACAGGAGACACACCATGAAAAGCATGGCCTAGAGCAAATGAAACAAAAGTCTAAGAAGAAGATTTTAACTGATGGGATGCTGAAGAGTCTTAACTCCTAACCCACAAAGTGAGCTGAGAGTTAGGGGCTTATGTTATATGTGAAATTTGGCTTGTCCTAGGTGGACCTGCAAGCAGCCGGAGAGCGACGAAAGACTAACTTGAAGAATGCTCATATCTCTCTGCCATCAGTTCGCATCACGAAGTGACCTCCTCAACTCAAGCTCGTGCATGACAGAGCGAGCTCAACCTTGACCTCTCCATCCCAAGGATGAATGCATCGCCAGATTGAACAAATTGGCTAATGAAGTATGACTAGTGACCTGGGAACTTGCTAGATAGAAGACCCATTCACACTCTACCTGATAGACATATCGGGCCCACCTACTGAAGATAATTTGTAGTAGCTGAAAAATAAGATTTTGTCTGTCTATTCTATCTTATACAATAAATGTTAATGTAATAGATTTACTGCATATGAAATTACCATTATAACCTCCTTTCCTCTATAAATACGAGGAAGGAGCCTTCAGCCAAGAGGAGAGAACATTTTTAGGCAGGCAGAAACTCTGCCAAAATAGAGAGAGGAGAACTTGAATGCTGAAACTCTGTAGAAACACTTCCTGAATAACATGCTACCGTAGACGTAGGGTCTGGTTCTATCCGGATTTGGTCGAACCATGTTAAAAATCATGTGCCTTCTTACTGCTTTTCCATTCTTTATTGTGTTTTCTACTGATTTGTTGCACCTGAACCAGTTGATGATTAGAGATCCCGAAAGAATCCCTCCGTTGGCCGGAGTTTGGCTCAATACCAAAATCTGACATCAACATTTTCGGACTTACCAAAAGTTTACTACTTTGGATAAGCAAAATCAGATTTTAAACTAAATTTTATTAAGTCGCACCCAAGCCTTAAAATTTGAATATTGTGATTCTACTTGAATTTCAAATTTTGAACTTGCAATTATAATCACATGTTTAGTTTTATACATAACAGCTAGTTTTTTTACTATACATTTTATTTTCTATAAATACTCATTTCACACATTTTTATAGTACAAAAATACATTTCTTCAAAGGCAAACTCTTTCAAATTCATCTATTCTTCAATTCTTTGCATCCTTTCATAAATTTGAGCTAAATCTGAGTGATTTTAATCCTACTGTGCTTCATCTCTATATCTAGAGCTATAGTGTTCTTGCCAATTTTCTTTTATAATCAAAATCAAACATTGTTGGGTTTCCTAAGGGTAGCCTAACCTAGGGTAGAAAAGTTGTTGAGCTTTTTCTTTCTTTTCTTTAAGTGGGGATCTCAAAGGAGTTTTGTCATTATAGTTGAGCAATTATTGTATTACAACTTCTTCAAGTGCCAGCCCAAACTTGGAGGTTTTGACTAGTGGATTCAAGTTTGGTTGAAAGCTTAAAAATAGATGTACTCCTTGAAATCAATTTTCAAGGGGAACCACTATAAATAAGTATTTAAATCTCTCTATCCTTACTCTTTTATTTTTTACATTTCACCTTGTTTTGATTTATTATTGTTCATTATCATGTTGAATTATTGATATTGTGTTGGCTATTAATTTAGTTGTTATATTTGTATACAAACATTTCTTGTTTCCAATAAAATTCATTGTTTTTGCTAAGTTTTACAAGAGAATCAAGGAAAATTGTTTTATAAATTGAAAATTTCTAAAACTAATTCACCCCCTCTTGGTGGAATATGTACTTATAATTGGCATCTGAGATTGGCTCTTGGTATTAGGTGTAACTACCTCAAAAGGATCTTATGAATTCCAATGGTTTTAGTATTTTACTGGAGTGTCCTCCATTAAACAAACCCCTTGAGTTCAATGGTCAACATTACACTTATTGGAAACAAAAAATGAGGGACTTTATTGAAGTTACTAATATAGGCATACAAGTTTTCTTTTCTCATCACAAATTTGTTGTTTTGTTTTTCAGTTTTCCTTTCACAGCACAAATTAGAATTTTCAACCCATTTTTGCTTCTCACTCTTGATGGTGTAATAGGCAATTGACCATAACTGAACAATGGTCTTAATAGATAGAGACCAACATGTGATAAAGATTAACATACTCTTGTTTATTGTCATTCCAAAACAAATTTAGATTAAAAACTATCTTCATTGGAACCTGAATAGCAAACATAAGTCAAATGGAATTAATAGCATTCTAGGAATATAAACACCAACATTACTTCCTAAAATTACTTTCACTTTCAAGACTTAAGCAATTAAATCAGTAATGAAGAAGCAAGTGCCATTACAAAGACTTGCTGTAGCATCATAACATTGATGTTTAGTCTTAATTCATGATTTTGGAGACTAGATAATTGAATCTATTCAAGAACTTAGATAAATGCAATTTTGCTTTCACTAGGAATCATAAAAATAATATGGTTGTTGACTTCATCAACAAATTTATGAATAGATGTCAATATAGCTCTCTATTCCGTGTAAATAACATCATTGAGATTTTGCAATAGAGACAAATAAATGCTACTTACAATGGATCCTCGAGAATCGATGCAATATGTTATGAGCAAATGATCCAGAATCTCAATGGTGCCTTTATCATCATTAAGTTTACCCGCAATGCTATCTCCAACTCATAGAATCCATTCTAATAATTCTTTAATGTCCAATATGGTTGCTTTTTGTGAGCTAATTAGGAGTCTCGTGTTTTTTGTCAAAGTCAGAATATGTTCCTATAAGTAGGAAGAATTGATGGTTGCATGGACAATGTCTTGTCTAGAAGCCTTCATGATAGCAAGTAAAATTTGACTGAAATCTCCACAAAAGACAACCACATTACCCTTAAAAGGTTAAGTTGCACTATAACATTTACAAACCTAAGTACATCTCTCATTGTTCATCCAGAGCTTCAAAACAAAATTTATTGACAATTGGTGTCTCATCCTGTATTATAAGTCTAGTTTGATCCAATAAATCTTCCATGTTAGTACCTTGACAAATGTTACATGTTAATGACTCATTGAAAATACTACGGAAAAATGATAAGACAAATAATGGTGGATAGAAATAATCAATTAAGCAATAAACATATGAGAGCTGAAGCAATTAAAGCAATCTAGTAAGAATCAATGGTAAAAGCAAGAAATGTATGGACTTGGGTTACTGTTGTACATATGGAGAAACAATAAGGAGCATGCTTTAAAGGGTGGCTAATTAAAGCCTAGCTACTTGGATTCTACCTGCACATGAAACAGTTACCACGTTAGTTACACTTACTATGCATTCAAAATCCAAAATTAAACAGATAAGTCCAAGTTATTTTAATTATCTAATAAGTGCTCATCCAAGTTAATTGACAAAATTAATTAGTAAGCACACTATGCAATGTATATAAAATTGAATTAATCCAGTTAATTATATTAAAAATATACATTTAATGACTGTTAAAGTTGAGTAACAACAAATATTATGACACCTAATGAAGTATAATATGAAACTAATCCAATTTACCATGCAGATAATAAAATGCATTAGACATGGCATATTGGTAACAATAAATTTTCACCAAATTAAAAAATAAATCACTACATCTAATCAATAAATGTCCTATTTACAAACAGCTGAAAGTGCATGATAACCAAATGTGATTATTATTATTATGTATTTGTGGAAGAAAGCTTAAAGTAGTTAACAAATATCTCTAAATTCATTAAATTCACAAAATAGAAGGAGTTACTAACCAACCACAACTAATCCTTACCACACAATTCAACTAAAGTTGACAAAATAATACACATATAATTAAAAGCATTAATATCATAGACAATATTCACACAACACAATTTATGTCATCATTCTGATCTGCCTAGAAGGCAAAGAATCATTAGTCAAGGAATAAAACATAAGTTCTCATATGATAATTTAAATACAAGATAGGGAGTATTTAATATGAGACATTGGATTAACAGCAAACATTAAATAGATAATATAGCATTAGATGCATAATTACACATATGTCTTTACACAACTTATAAGTCGTTTAGTGTAATAGAAAAGGACAAATGCTGCTTTAATATTCAATTGTGAAATGCATTGTGAGCACAACATTAGTATTTTTCTCCAACTTTTAGGTGGCACCTTTTTTAATGATTTTTTTATACCAAAATATAAATTTAAACAAAAGTAAAAACATTAACTATCTATTAATTTAAGCCTTAAATCAATGCATGTTTCATATATTTTAGTGAAAATCTTATTTTTTTTTCTCCTTCAAGATACAAAAAATATATTGAACATTTTATTTGTTCTAAATCTTCCCCAAACTCATATTTTAATGGAAAAAACATACATCTAATAATATAAGTTTTATACCTTATTGAAGAAGAAATAAGATATATATATTCAATAAATTTATTTAACATATTTATTAGGATAGGATTAAAATAGATAGTTAATTAATATTTTTACTTTTTTCTAAACTTCATAGAGTAATTTATAACTTTCCTTTAAAAAAATTAAGAGTGTGATTTGTAAATTTTTAAATTAAAAAGGTGAAATGTAATTTTTTTTACCTTTTTTAATCATCAACTACATTTAATAAGTTCTTCAACCTGTAAGAAAAATTCTGCTTACAAGTTTTCCCATTTAAAATAAAAGTATGCCTTTAAAAAAGTAAACAGGCATCCTTATGTCCTTCACAATAATGGAGTAAGATATGCCGCAACTGATGCGCCACTTGGCTTCCCAACGTTAAAAAAATGTATAATGGCAGCACTAAAATAATATTGGATACAAGTCATCGCCTTCCTGCAAATCTATGCCATCCCAATTATCAATTCTAAAGTCAAAGTCCCATGGCAATTAGAGAAATTTTTCAGTTCCATAGAAAAAAATTTTATGGAAAATACTTTTTTAAAAATACATTTTTAAGAGATAAATTATTTTTTTTTGTTATTTGGATAACATAAGAGAAAATATTTTCTCTTATTTAATGCATAAAAATAAATAATAAATATTAATATACATACAAATTTCATTTTTCAAATTAAGATATATAATAATTATTTTATTATTGAATATTTTCATCATAAAAATCATGAAATCTCTGCTAGTAAATATTAAAAGTTAAATGTATCTTGAAATAAAATACAAATGAAGAACAATATTCAAATCATTCTTTTTTTTTCCATCTTCTTCAGTTCTTTGTAAACTTAATTCTATTCTATTGAATTTGGTCAAAATTATTAATCATGTTTGCTAACTCTTTTAATTGTCAAACTACTTTTTTAAGATAATTTTTAATATAATTAGTAAGTATCAATATTTATAGGGATAAAACTTTCGCCAAAGCTGTTAGCCATATTTATAACTCTTTTAATTGCCAAATATCTTTTCAAAACAATTTTTATTATAATTATTGATTATTAATATATAAAGGGATAAAAGGTGGATGGAAATAAAAAAAAAGATAGCAAAGACAAGGAGAGTGGAGGAAGAAAGGAAAAATAGAGAGGGAATAAAGGGGTAAGGAGGAAACAAAGATGATAGAGGGAGGGATAGAAAAAGAGAGAGAGATGAGAGGAGAGAGTGTGTCATAGAGAGAGAAAAATATAAGAGGGGGTAGAAAGGAAAGTAAAAAGATTATATAATATAAGGTAACTTCAGAAGGTGCATTCTTTTAATTAGAAGGGAAAATCAATTTCTTCTAAATATATTATCATTTTTTATTAATCAAAATATACTTTCTATTGACTAATTATCTTATTAACTTTAAATATGAGATAGTTAGAAAAATATTTTCATTTCAAACAAATCTATCTAAATATATTATGTTTTGACAAAATATATACCTATCTAATATTTTATTATTTTTGAGAATTAATATTCAAATCCATATATGTGATGGCACTGAGGTGAGAAAGAAGCCCGAAAGGGTATTTATGTATTTTACCTAAGTTTGGGAAAGCCAGACAACAAACACAAATCTTCTTTTAGTCTTCAAGTAAGTCTTCAAATAGATTCCTAAGTTGCACCCCATGTTAAGTTCAAATTGTGAAATCAAATGGCATGTTACTGTAATATTTTAAATCTTGGTCTTTGATTGGTTATGAATAAAATTAAATGTTATATGTCTTGATAATAACAAATATGTTAACATAGAAACTATAAACTTGTACAGACTCAATTGATAAAATCAAATACATATCAATGTTAGCCATTAAACAAGAAAAACTAATTAGGTTTGATCTTCTCATTGTTTTTCAAGGATGCAACTACTAATGGGGCAAGCAAGCTCCTCAAATATATTGAGTATTTTAGTCTATGCTTGGTGAAGTTTTTTATGGTTTTGCAGTGGCTCAAACCCCAAAAAAAAAAATTTAAGTACCATGTATAATAGTAGAGTGAAAAAAAAAACTCTTGGGCTCAGCCCTTAGAGACAGAGAAAAAATTTTAGAAGGTCCATAACCATTTTTTATACATTTATTAGACAATATTTTTTAACAAAATAAAAAAACATGAATCATTAATTTAACTTTGTATATAATAAGTAAAAGAAGAGTAAAAGTCACTTTTTAAAACAACTCTATTCTCTCTCCATTGTCTTCTTCCCACTGTACATTTTTAGCTTCTGTTTTTAAGCCATTCTTTTTTTTTTTAATCTCTATCGAAGATTTGAAAAAAAAAAGAGTTATATATGAGATTATTGAAAAAGACTCAAGAGAGTTTGTCTTTCACTATTATTTAACAAAAATATTAGAGAAAGATAACTTTTTTAACTCTTTACTTTTGCCTCTTTATTTTTCTTTTTGATGATGAATTAATTTTTTAAAATTTTATTATATCTCTTTATTCTTGTTCACTTTATATTTATGATGTATAGGTAGCTTTTCTTTTGATCCATGAATTACATATTTATTAAGATGAATTAGAATAAGGGAATTAGTTTCAATAAAAATAAACCCCCATCTTACAAATTAGAGATTTCAAAAACACATTAAAATAGAGGAATCCATAAATTTTCATTATTTAGGACCTAAAATCAAGTGTCCTCATAATGTTGGTTAAGTTCTATATGTTCATTAGGAATTGTAGCTTGTTATCCTGGACTAAGATTGGCATTGAAGTTAACTACAATTGCATTGGTTGTCATCAAAAAGATTTTCCTTTTATTGGTTAAAATTATTGGCAAAGATGTATAATTGATATTGCCAATTACATTTATAATTGTTTATATTGTTATTATTGGAATTGTTAAATTGGGAAAGTGTTGAAATAAGGGATAAAAATAGCCTTCACTTGTGAAGGCCAGTAACCTATCTAAATGTCTTGGATTGCATTTATCTTGTTTTTTATCCTTGCATACTTGACTTATAGCCTACGCTTTACTTAAGTAATGCTACTTACTAAATAGTTTCTATAATTATTACCTAATTGTATTTAAGTTCAAGCAACTTTAGATTAATTCTTTATGTAAAATTTTACCTAATTGTATCAAGACATTTTGTGAAAAAAGTTTGTTAGTTTTTAATAATGAAATAAAAACTAATTTTTCTATGTTCTACAACTAATTTTATAGTCTTTTGTTTTATCACTATATTTTTTCTAATGAGCTTGACATTGTTTAGGTTTATATGGGCAAGTTAAAAATTATTGACACATTTTTTAAAAAAGGTAAAGAATGTGTTAGTGCTTCCACAATTGATTCATCACATGTTAATACTTCCACTCTAGAACAACATAACTTAGAATTGCAATGAATTAATCATGAAGAAATGGATTTTTTCATGTGGTGCATGATCCTGGATTACAGCCTATGATTTGGAGTTTTCCTACAAATCAACGAGATGAAATTTGTCGTGGTTATCTTAAGGTAGGTCCATATCCACCCAATCTTGTGGATTATAAATTTTTTAGTTATGGCAATCAATGTTGCCACTTCCAATCTTCTTGGTTTCGATTGTTTCCCTTGTAGTTTTAGTATTCTCTTACTAGAAATGCCATTTATTGTTTACCATACCACCTCTTTGGTAAGCCATATTCAAGTTGTCCAGGCTCTAATGCATTCAAAGAGGATGGTTTCAAAAATTAGAAGAAAGTAAATAATGGAGAAAATTGTCCACTTTTAAATCATGTTAGAAAAGACCCTAATTTCCCACATCAAAAAGCTATGAAATCTGATGATTTGATGAAACAATCACAATATACTGATAATATTATTAAAAAGAAATTATTAGAAAAGATTGAGAACAATCGCCTTAGGCTTAGAGCTTTGATAGATTGTGTTAAATGATTGACATTTCAAGTTTCTACTTTAAAAGGCCATGATAAGAGTCAAAGCTCAAATAATTGAGGAAATTTCATTGAAATGTTGAAGTTTATTGGTTCTTACAATGAGAAAGTTCAAAAGGTTGTTTTGGAAAATGTTCCACAAGTTGCTATGTATATCTCTAGTGATATTCAAAGAGAAATCCTTTATATATTTGCAAGTAAGGTGAGAAAGTCAATAAGAGAAGAAATAGGAAATGCTAAATTTTGTATCATCATTGATGAAGCTCGAGATGAATCAAAAAAAGAGCAAATGGTTATTATCTTAAGATTTGTTAATAACGATGGTTGTATTCAAGAGTGTTTTTTTTATCTTGTACATATCATTGACACTAGTGGAATGACTTTGAAAAAAAAGTTAGTATCTACTCTTTCTCATTCCAGCTTCCAAATTAAAAGCATTAGATGCTAAGGTTATGATGGTACTAGTAATAAGCAAGGTGAATGGAATGTTGTAAGCTTTATTTCTTAATGAATGCCAATATGCATATTATGTCCATTACTTTGATCATTGATTACAATTAGCATTAGTTGCAGCCTTAAAAGAAGTAGTTCATATACATGAATTTTTTTCACAATTAACTAATATTGTAAATACTGTTGGTGCTTCTTGCAAAAGACATGACTAATTACAAGCAACCTAAGCAATTGAAATAGCAAATATGATTGCTATTGATGAACTTTAAATAGGTAGAAGGGAAAATCAAATTGGAACATTACAAAGGGCTAGAGATACTTGATGGGGCTCTCATTACCATTCTATTAGCAACTTGATGAAGATGTATGGAGCAACTTCTACTGTCATCAATAATATCATCGATGAAAGAGACATTTATTCACAAAGAGGTGAAGCTTTTGTTGGAAATAAAATATTAGTATCATTTGATTTTTTTTTTATCTTACATTTAATGAGTGAGATTATGGGAATTATAAATGATCTTTGCCAAGTATTGCAACAACAATCTTAGTAGATGCAATCCATCTTGTTTCTTTAACAAAATCTCTACTTCAAGTATTAAGAGAGTTCTTATGAAAGTAAAAATATTTTATGGGAAACATCGGATTGAGGTCCTTGATATGGATGGACAATATATCTTGGGTATAGGTTGCTTTCACCAATTGAATGTAACTATGGAGCATCATTATTAAGTTGATATATTTTTAGCTACTATAGACTCCTAATTACAAGAGTTAAATAGTAGATTTAATGAGTAAACTATGGAACTTCTAACTTTAAGCTCTACATTAAATCCCAATGAAAATTATAAGTCATTCAAAATTGAAGACATTTGCAAGTTAGTTGAGAACTTCTATCCACAAGATTTTTTTGAGCAAGAGAGAATTTATATGAGGTTTCAGTTACAACATTATGAGATAATATACATAAGAATCAAGATTTTCAAGATATTACGACACTTTTAAGTTGTGTTAAAGATTGATGGAAACAAGAAAGTGAAAGATTTGTCACTTGATTGAGAGATTGATTCGTCTTATCTTAACTCTTCTAGTATCTACAGCAATTACAGAAATAACCTTTTTAGCAATGAAAATAGTCAAGACCTGACTTTGGAATAAAGTGGGTGATGAGTTTCTTGTAGATAACATGGTTGTTTATATTGAAAAAAATATTGCTAGTACTTTTAGTGCAAATTGGATAATTGATGAATTTGAAAGTATAAAAAAGTGTTGAGTACAACTCTCTTGAAAGATAATCGTATATTTTTGTTATTTATAGAATTATCGACTCTTTTGAATATTTGAAAATTATTTAAGTTCTACATATATTTATACTATGATGTCAAGTATTATTTATTTTTTGCCTTCGGCAATAATTGTCTAGCTTCGCCCCCAAATCTATGCAATTAGTATATGGAGAGGAGTAAGAACATAATCCTATATTCGCTAGCAGTATTGGATCCTATATTAGATAGTAGTATTGGACCCTCCCATCAATAGTCCAACAAGTTTGAATCTACACTTAACTACTATCTAGATCAATTCAATAAGGCATCTAAAATGTCCACAAAAAATTGATCACATAATAAAACTGGACATTAAAATGAAACAATCTCTAAGATCATTATTGACAGTGAAATTTGGTAAGCCCAAATTCCAACCAACCTGAACAATTCTTTAACACACCAAACTGCAAATAGATGATACCAATTCTAACAGGAAAAAGAATGAGAGGGAGGAAGAACAATGGGCATAAAAGCTTTTATCATGATTTGGCTAAAGCTAATTAGTCCCTACGTCTGCGGTGATTTGTATTAGCTTTGTATGGTGGTTACTCTGTGTAGCTCAACAAAGTTACAATATCAGTGCTCTCTCACTATTCTGATAGAGTGTTTGCATGTAATTGCTCTTACTTACTTACAGTGATATATCCCTGTCCTATTTATAGAAGCTGGGAGGGTTACAAGTATAATTTAACAAATAGCAAAATGATTATTTACATCATCATGGGTAATAAATGTTTGATGGGTAATAAATGCTTGGCATTTCACTGTTAGATTTTGGAGGCTGATATGTCGATTTTGGGGGCTAACTTGTCAATTAGGAGAATGTGCCTTTGGGTGCTGACTAGACCTCGGTGTTCCATACGTAATCCTTAAGATAGCTCACTAGGTAGTCTGAGCTTGCATTTGGTGACTTGCTGGCTATGTTGGTAGGTTTAGTGAGCTGGCCCAAATAGCTTCTCTGGAAGACGATTGGGATAGCATGCTTCATTTAGTAAGATGAAGTTGGTCCTTAATGAGTTAGAACCTGTCTCAGTCTCATTTCATGTCCCGAGCTCATAGTTAGCAAGCTGACATCTTCATTGTGCAACCTCCATCAAGTGACCTCAAATATTTGGTGATTTGGGCTTGTTCTGACTGGACCTAGCCTTTTATTAGGCTTCGGCTGGCCCATTTTTCACTTTCCAAAAAAAAAATCCATAACATCAACCCCCTAACTCTTAGTTCACCTTGCAGATTAGGAGTTGTAATCTGCTGGCAGAATCTTTACTCATAATCTACAATGTCAAGTCCTTTAACTACAGTCTGCCATATAGTCAAAGTCTTCATTCATAGCCTTCTATGTTGTCATTTCAAGCTTGATCTTTCACTTCATCTGCACCAGGTGATAAATGGGGAAACGGGCATGAAAATAAGATAGTTTGTGTTAGTTTGGATGGGTGCCCTAGACCAATTTGATTGAGTTCTATTGCATCCTAGACTATACATTCTGTGTATTTGGATATAAAG
>JANHAO010012260.1:0-16488 GCA_026873985.1 Saraca asoca | reverse complement strand
AGAGCTAAGGGAGCTTGTAAAAGCATTTTTGCAACAGTCTAACACTAATGGAGTCAATTTAGGGGCCATCCCTGGATTATTGAAAACCCATTTAGATGATGCCAATAGTGCACCAAATGGTAATGGACACTCATTTGCATCAGCACATATTCCAAGCAATGAACAGGTATTATTAGTTTCAGTTTACTTATTCATATTTAGAATTTAGAAATCCTATTAGGATCAACCATTATTGATTTATGTAACTAGAATACTTATATTGATACTTCTTCTTATTACTGAATGAAATGCTTCTTATTATGCATTAATAATTATTTACTTTCATTTACATCTATGCTTACAGCACAGTGTTGGTGGTGAAGGAGCAAATCAAAGTAATGATGACTTGCTAGAAGTAGGTGCTGATGAGGAAAATCTTCACTGAATCTGATTTTCAATTTGAATTTTTATACTGTTGAACTTATAGTTAATACTTTTTACAATTATCTTATTGTTTTCTATTTACTTCTTCAAATTTGGGACAAAATAATTGATGTATTGACTATTAGAGTGATGGGAATTTTTGTTTTATGAAATGGATGTCATGTATTGACTGTAATTGGATGTTAAAATAATAAGTTCAGACTGAGTTCAGACTGAGAATCGATTAGGCAACAGATTATTGGACATAATTCATCAGGAATCCATTCACACAGTGACACAAATCGTTGCCTTTTGTACACGAAGGTGAATCAATTATGGAATCAATTCATCAAAATCGTTACCTATTGTATACACAGTGAATCGATTCCATAATCGATTCACAAAGTGAACAAAACCGTTGCCTATTGTACACAAAGTGAATCGATTCCATAATCGATTGTCAAGGTGAACAAAAATCGTTGCCTATTGTACAAGATGAATTGATTCCAGAATCGATTCATGAAGTGGGCTAAAACCATTGCCTATTATACACGAAGTTGTCATTGCCTATCTACAAAACCCTTGTTGAATTGATTCAGGCACAAAAACTATTGCCTATTCCTTATGGTGATAAATGTTGCCTATCTACCAAAAAACCATTACCTATTTTGTTGTAAAGTGTTGTTTAATAGTGAGAAAACCGTTGCCTATATTACAAAAACCTGTTGCCTTGTTATAGGCAATGGTTCTCACATGTTGTTGTTATTAAATTTGGCAACACTTCTTAACTGTTGCTAAAGAGGAACGAAAAACTATTGCCTATAACTAAATAATAGGCAACGGTTTTGTCATTTGTTACCAGAAACTAGAAAAAAATCGTTGCCTAAAAGATTAGGTAACGCTCGATTAGAGCACACCCAAAAATCGTTGCCTACTCTTATAGGCAACGGTTTGCAAACTTTAGGCAATAGTTTTTGGCTGTTGCCTAAAGTAAAAAATGTTGTAGTGATAGATGAAATTCTCCATAGCAAAGAGGGTAAGACAAGTAAGGATTGATTAGCTCATGGTTAGAAAATGTTACATGACCATTTTGGAAGAGGTGTAGACATCAGGAATAGACAAGTACCTAGAAACCAATCAAAACATGTGCAAATAGAAAAACTAAGAACATACAAACATCTCTAGAAAAGGAAAAGCAAAAATGGCTGATTGTAAGTTGACGTACATCGAGTCATTCAATCTTCAAATGAATATGGTCAAAAGGACATTTAAACCAGCATCCAAGTTGAAGGAAGTAAAGATATTTTGGCTAAAAGATGACAAGATCATTAAGATAAAAAAAAAAATTGTTAGAGGACTTTAAGGCCAAACTAAAACATCTCTTAAAGAAAAATGTGGAAGTATTTGCTTGGATAATAGCATATATTTAGGAAATTAACCCTATGGTAGCTTGTCACAAACTAGCTATAGACCTAGCAATGAGGCTTGTACAATAAAAGAAAAGAAAACATGACCCTAAATAGTCAACCCCAACAAAGACAAAAGAGGGAAAGCTAATTAAAGTCAATTTTATTCAGAAAGTCTCGCACACTACCTAGCTATCAAATGTAGTCATGGTTAAAAAGACCAATGGAAACTAAAGAATGTGTGTAGATTTCACCAATTTCAATAAAGCCTATACAAAAGACTTATATTCCCTAATGTGCATTAACAAGCTAGTAGATAAAGCATTGGGATTTGTTATCTTAAGTTTTTGTGATGCTTTCTCTAGTTATAACCAAATATTCATATGGTTAGAGGATCAAGAAAAAATGGCCTTAATTAGAAATGAAGGAGTTTATTGTTATAAAGTCAAGCCTTTGAGATTAAAAGATGCGAGTAATATGTATCAAAGAATGATGAGCAAAGTTTTCAAAAAAATAGATCAATAGGAACCTTGAAGTATATGTTGATGACATGCTAGTCAAATTAACTACCTTATGGATCATCTTAAAGATTTATAAGAAATATTGCATGTCATGAAACAATGTAACATAAGGATTAATCCCACTAAATCTGCTTTCAGGGTTACGGCTAGTAGGTCCCTTGGATTCATGATTAAGAACAAGGAATAGAGGATAACCAACTAATGTCAAGCCATCCTGGACATGAAAAGGCTGATCAATCAAAAAGAAGTCCAAAAGTTGAATGGGTAGACTCACTTTATGCCTAGATATATAACATTTCTCTTTAAATTCTCTTTATTATTTAAGAAGCTTAGTATGCATACAAACACATGCAAAAACAATCCTTTCAGGTTGGCAGATAAATGTCTACTATTCTATAAAATCTTGAAAGGAACAAGAGTTCAAATGTGATGAAGAATGAAACAAGCCTTCTTGAAACTAAAAAAAAAAAGCTTAACAACTCTGCCAATATTAGCTAAGTTATAACATAGAGAACCACTTTACCTCTATTTGGCCATAACTGAAGAGGTGGTTATGTAGTTCTAATCAAAATATTTCACAAGCAAAGCTTTACATTGAGCAGAGCCACGTTATCAAAATATAAATATATATATATATAAAGCTAGCATATGCATTACTAATAGCATCACAAAAGTTGAAACCATACTTTTGATGTCATCAAGTGATAGTTTGAATGGATCAACCGATTAAATAGATTTTAAGCAAATCTAATATTGGTGATTATTTGGTAGCATGGATGGTCAAAGTAATAGAATATGGCTTAGAGTTTGAATCAGTGAGGCCTATTAAAACACAAGTTTTGATCAATTTCATTATAGAAATGACAAAGAACACCAAAAAAAAAAAATCATAAAACCTAATGCACCATTCAAATGGGTCATTTTCATTGATGGATCATAAAATAAAAAAGGTAGTGGTGCAGGAAGAATTTTGAAAGGACCCAATGGTGTTGTTGTATAATACACCCTAAAATTCAACTTTTGCTCGACTAATAATTAGCCAAAATATGAGGCTTTGATTATAGGACTAAAATTGACCGATGAGATGGGGATAAAAGATATGAGTGACTTTCAATTGATAGCAGGTTAAGTAAACAAGATTTATGAAACCAAAGTGCCTTGTCTTATAAAATACATTGAAAAACTAAAAACTTTGATGTCTAGGTTGGCACATTTTGAGCTTAAACAAATACCAAGAATGGAAAATGATCACATAGATGCTCTTTCCAAACTAACTAGTGCCAGGTCCACTATGAACAATAAGAACTTTTTACAAGGCATTTTATTAAGATCGAGTATAGAAGGGGAGCAAAATATAACAATCGATCAGACACCATCCTAGATGGACTCGATCATTTTATATTTTAAGGGAATAAAAGATGAGGAAAATCTACAAGAAATAATAAGAACAAAAATAAGAGTAGCTTGATTCTTTCTTGATAATAATCATTGTATAAGGAGGGGTTTTCACTGCCATTGCTTCATTCTTTACACCCAGAGGAAGGACATTATATGCTTATAAAGCTACATGAAGGTATATTTTGAAGCCATATAGCCATCTTAGCCTTAGCTTAGAAAGCCTTGAGTGTGGGATATTTTTAGCTTACTATGAAATGGATGCAAAAAACCTGGTAAGAAGCTTCAACCAATGCCAAAGGTGTGCTAATATTCCAAAATTACCTCATCCTCATCATACATTCTCCATGACCCTTTATACAATGGGAAATTGACTTTTTAAGGCCTTTTTTGATCACCATAAGACAATTTAAATATCTAATTATTTATATGAACTATTTAACTAAGTGGATTGAAGTAGAACCTCGAGCTAATATAACTTCTTGAAATACCCAAAAATTCATATGGAAAACTATTGTCTATAGATTTAGAATCCCTACAATATTGGTGAGTGATAATGGAGCACAATCCACGTCAGAACCTTTTCAAAAATTGTGCAAAGATCTTTAAATAGTATAGAAGTTCACATTTATGGAACATCCATAGTCAAATAAGCAAGCAAAATTAGCCAATTGAATCATTTTAGAAGGGCCTAAAAGTTAATTAGAGGGAATGAAAAAATTATGGGTCGAAGAACTCCCCTTTGTATTGTAGTCATATAGAATAATTGCTTAAACTACATTAGGGGAATCTCTTTACCACTTGACTTATGGGTTAGAATTTATAATTTCTGTTAAGATCGATGAGTCATTAGTTAGAAAAGAAAACCTAAATAAAGAATAGAATGATCAAATGGTTAAGGAAAAGCTAGACTTGCTTGAAGCAGATTGAGAAATGGCATACATAAGATCAGTAGCTTACAAAAATAAAGGCATTAAATTTCATCACTCTAAAGCTAGGACTAAATAATTTCAAAAGAGATGATTTGTATTAAGAAAAGTTGATGGCCCAAAAAAAGAATTGAGAGATGGCAAGTTCATAGTAAATTGGGAAAGACCATATAGAGTTAATAAAAATCTAGGGAATGGAGCTTATCATTTGGAAATAGTCAATGGGAAACTACTCCCACGATTATGGAATGCTTCACATATCAAAGATTACCATCTTTATTTGATAGAGTAGCTTGTCTAATCATTCAATTTCTTATAAATAGAAGGAAGTTTTAGCAAAGAAAAGTGACATTGTATGATGCAAAAATTGTACATAACTTCCCTGAGAGAATGAATAAAATGAGAATACAAAAAAAAAATGATTTTCTTTTCTCTATTATTATCAAGTACTTCAAAAAAAAAAACTATGAAGTGATCGTTGATGTAAAAAGCCTTGAAGTTTAAATAGATCCGAAACATAGATGATCAAAAGATCATTGAGGCAAAAGCCTTGGAGAATAAATAGCTCTAGAATATGGATGATTAAATAATCATTAAGGCAAAACATATGGAGCATGGCTGATTAAATAATCATCGAGGTGAAAGCCTTAGGGCATAAATAGCTCTTTGGATGATCATCAAGGCAAAAGCCTCAAAGCATAAATAGCTCTAAAAGTTAAATGATAAAAAAGATCATCAATACAAAAACTTGGAAGCATAAATACATCTAGAAACAACCACCAAATAAAGAAATTTAGAAATACAAATAACTTTAAAATTTATCCTTTATCTTAGAAATAGTAATCAAGTAACAAAACTAGTAATAATATAAGAAAATGGTTAATTCATTTGTTCTATTCCATAGGTTAATCAATTGAGATGTGGTTGTCTATCCCTTCATTGGCTTTTGCTTCATGACCAATCCCATTACCATCCTTATTAAGAGCCCTTTCAATTGTTTCTTCCAAAATAGAATTAGTTGCCTCATTAATGGCCTCATTGATGATCTACTTACCAGTTATAATACCAAGAATTAGATGATCAGTATCCTAAGGCCTTGGTTCAAAAGGAAAACCTAGTATAGCAATAATGTCTGGTGGATCCTTTGAGATGCCTAGCTGAAAAAGATTTAATTCCTTACTCAAGATATAAACTTGGTTTGAGGTAAGTTTAAAGCCAACTCTGAAAGCCCCTCTGGTCTTATCTTGAAGTTATTCCAATTCCTTGGTCTAGTCCACCATATGTTCCAACTTAATCTTATTTTCCTCTGATTAGTCAAGCCTAGTTTTCTAAACATCCATCGATTGGATGACTTCAATAGATTCTTCCTAATTGAGCTTTAGTGAGGTCACTCTTGCACTTCTCCAATTCAATCTTGAGCATTTCAAATTTTTTACAACCTTTAGCTATTTTCTTGGCATTCTTTACTAGTTAGTGACTTTAGTTGTTTAGAACATTTTCTCAATTAACCAACTCTTTGAACTAATCTTCAACACTTTTATAAGCAACTTCCAATTCATTTTTCAAGCGATCAAGTCTAGTGAAATTGTTGTCCTTGTGTTCCTTGTAAATCTTACTAAGATTTAAAACTTTTTGCTCTATGGCCAACATACAAGTTGTTTGTCTTAGTTGTTAAGCAATGATATGGTTGGTAAAATCAATTGCCCCATGAGATTAGATCTCATGAGTTAGTGTTTCTTAATCGTCATTTAAGAACAATTGGTGCCCAGTCATTAATGCACAATTCATATTTTGATATAAGAGGGAGTTTAACCTATCTTCAACTAGCCACTATAGTTTTGTGTTTTTTTTATCTTCTTTATCTGAAAATAGGTTTGATTTGCTTGACCTATGAAAATTTGCACAAATGTTTCTTTTATTCATCAAAGCCCATCCCTTGGCCAAGACAACATTGGTGAGTGCAAACTTAGTAGTGGGCTTCTTAACACCCTACTCTCTTTTTGTTTATTTTGCAAAATTGGAGGCCTCTATGTAGTTTTTTGCATAAGCCAAAAGGTTCCTACTTGATGGATAAGGATTCCCTCAACTATTTTAGCATAATCTCTAGATCCTTTATGAGATAAATTACCAATATCCCACTGTTTCTAATCGTTCCTTTCATCAGATAATGGCTCCAATCATATAACCAGATCAAGAGCAATATTTTGTCATTTGACAAGAAAGTAAGATTAGAACTGCCCCAATTCTAACATATCTTTCCCACTATTATAATGATTTGCAATAATAAAGAGATGAAGTGTGTTACCAGTCACAATATAAACAAACAACAAGAAAGAAGAATAAAGGTGCAAACACAAATGTAAGCTTAAGGTGATCTTTGCATTGATGGCTTCCATCTCCTCAAGCATTACAATAATCGGCTTATTAAAGGATCGATATGCATGTTTTTCTTTCTTTTAAGGAAGAATACTTGTTGGAGACCAAACAACAAGAAAAAACAATACCCCCTTGAGCTTCGCACCAACAGGGAGGATGATCTTTCCTCACCATAACTTGGAAAAAAGATTTTTTCTAGTCATGTAAACTTGAATTGGGATTCTTGAATAATGCCCTTCCATTCCTTTGTGTAAAATACCATCAAGAGCCCATTTTCCTCAAAGTACAAGAGAAAAAATAGTAAAATATATCAACATTTAAAATGACTTGGATTGTTTTAAAAATAACTTCTCACAACTTAAGGAAGATCCAGGTGTTTATGGTAAGTTATGTAGGGCAAGCATTCCTTTCATTCAAAATTGTCTGTTGAAAAGGGGAGAATGGAAGACAAGCTTTGGTATGTTTGACCACATCAGCGTAAAACATAAAAATTGAATAGGACTATGACTACAAATGGTATTTAGGTGAGCTATTTTGAAGATAATGAAAGTATGGATAGCCAAAGAAGCCCTTCTTTCACACAAATCATCAAGATGTTTATGATTATTCCATATATCTAATAATTCTACGACAATAACTTCAACATGCACCCAACCTGAGTCTATTTCAGCTGGGACTTCAACATTTTCACTATTGTCTTCCAAGGTATTGTCAACATTAACATTTGTATGCATTTAATGAATCTTTTCATTTGAATGATGAGGGCTAGCCATGGAAAGAGGGTCAATTCTCAAATCTCAAAATGATTACAATGATGTATCATTGCCATAGTAGATAAAGTTGATTATTTGAATTTGACAGGGTCACAATGCTAGTTAGAGTCAAGCATATGATTGATTGAATCACTTCAAGAGTAGTCTAGCAACATGAAGATTAATCAAAATTTGAATGAAAGGGAGTCATAAAACACACCTTCAACAAAAGAAAATATGTATTAAATGTACCTTGCATTGGAGAAACTTGAAGACAATGTACTCAAATACCAAAATATTTCAAAACCAAAGTATAGAATAGTTAGATAAAATGATAACAACATTTTAGATGTATCAGCAATCACTTAGGGTGTAACTTTATTAGCAACAGGAATTCACATGCTAATGTGAGTAAAATAAAAGGAAAGAAAAAAACCAAACCTAAAGAAGAACATAAAATAAGGAAATGCAAATGCATGAAGCATAGATAAACTAGGAAAGAAGCTTGTAATCAATAAAGAAGAAACAAAGGAAGATTTGTGTTTCTTTTGTAGGACAACACAACCTACACCCAAGAGAAGAGTGAATTAGGTGTTTTTAAATCTTCTAGAATTTTTGCAATTCTCTCTAAAAATCTCTTGTTTTTGAAAACCAATTGGATGATTTTAATTCAAACAACCTAACATAGTTAGATTAAGATATTTGCACACAAGAAAATAACAAGTTAAAGTACTTGTGCAAAGCAACTTAATTCAGTATACAAGGTAAGGCATTAATAAGCACATTCAAAGATAGAAATCATTTTTTTTCAAACAAACTAATTTCTAGACAAAATGAAGAACAATAAGGCACAAAAATCTTGACAAATTTTTGCAGTAAAATAGAGTAAGGCATAACCTCAACTAGAAACAAGATCAAAAGTAAATATCACAATATAACTTGCTAAAGAATAAAGAGTGTAGGGATAGAGAGATTCAAACTCAAGATTTATAGTAGTTTCTCCTTGAAAAAAATAGTCTTCAAAGCATACATCCACTTCCAAGCTCTCAACCAAGTTTGAATCCACTAAAATAACAATCCCTCTCAATAAGTAAAAACTAGTTGTTATATGGAAAACTAGATTTGCGATCATGATTGTGAGTTCAAATTTTGAAAAATAAGTAGACTCGTGATTAGAATCATGAGACTTAACTTTGAAGTGTTTGAGTCAAATCACAAAATTTTAGTTCAAAGATCGATTCTACTCCCTTGAAGTTGCAAACCTCTAGTAAGTCTAGGATTAGACACAATTAGAATCATAAGTAGAATTGTGAGATAGGGTTATGAAGGGCTGATTTGAATCGCACAAAGCCAATACAAAACGTGATTCGACTTGTAAGTGAGAAATCCTTGCCTTGTTCTCACAATCATGATCACAAAAACAGTTGAAAATAGGCCAAGTCAAGTTGCAAGGCCTAAAGATGAAAAATCAAACTTTTGCAATTCCATTTCAACCAATTTAACCATTTTAAACTTCATAAATCAATCCAAAAATATGATTCCAAATTAAATGAATGTGATAAAACATTTAAGAACAAGTTGGAATGCTTTTGTTGAAATATTTCAAATGTAAAAATATATTTCCAAGTTTAAACAATTTGATAAATGATGTAAGAACATCTTGAAAATTTTTGATTAAAGTATTTTCAAATGCAAAAACATATTTCTAAATTTAAACAATTTGATAACTCATATAAGAACATCTTGAAATCTTTTTGTTGAAAATATTTCAAAAGCTTTTTGAGCAAAATCTTGAGGCAAGCCCTCTAAAAGTATTTCAAAGAAATGAGCTAAATTCAAATAATCCAATACCTTTATATTTTATCTAAAGTAAGGCCTAAACAATAATTTCATCAATTGAAATGAAAACCAGCCAAGAAAAAGTATGATAGAGCAATCTAGGACTTTTCAAAATAAGATTTAGCTTTAAATCTTGAAAAATTCTATTTAAGAAGAAAGTTTAAGCCTAAAAGAAAAGATTATGCACAATGAAGACCTAAGGCAAATCTTGAAGCATCCAACGCTCCAATCTTCTAAGTCATCAAAACTTGGAATGCTTCGCTTTCTTGGCTTTCTTTTAAAGATGATCAAGACAAGAATAGCTAACACTTGGCTCTAATGCTTGCTCCCTCTTTTTTGGATAGTCCTATAAAATAAGCTTAAACTTTGTAGTCCATATGATTAGTCCAAACTAATTTATCATAATGCATAATTCAAATATATAACTAAAAAGATTTAGAACAAGTGCATGCACTACAATCTTATCATATATGTTCATTATCCATAGCATGGCATTCCAATATACACTTGTAAATGATGTAACATTAAGCACATTGAATATGATATAGCACAAGGACATGCATTGCTATTTGAGAATATATATTCACCATTTGTTATTTTTCATTTGTTATCATCAAAACTAATGTCATTTGTTATCATCAAAACTAATCATGTAAAGCTGAAGGGCTAATAATCTCCCCCCTTTTTGATGATGACATATCATCGAAGAAAAATATGTTCAAGATAATGATTTAATCAATTAAGTTAAACAAGAAATTAATACATTAAGTACACAATATATTTTTCTTTTCATTTTCTTCTCCCTTATTTAACATCAACAAAAAGTATATACAAACATATTTAAATAGAGTGATGTCAATCAAAGAAAGATCAAATAATGCTACCTCTCAAGTTATCAACCTCCCTTTAGCATGTAGCACTCATCCCTAAAATAATTACTACTTCCCCCTTTTCTTGACACATTAAAATGAGAATCAAGCAATATAAAACCAACTAAGGACTTAGAAAATTCAGAGAATGAGTAATATCAAATTAAAATCTATAAATAAATAATCCATAAACAAAAATATCCAGAAACAAAGTATCCATCAGAGTTAAGATAAGCAGCAACCATAGCAAAAGAGTTTTAAACGGGAAATGGGGCTAAGGGAATAATAAAAACAACATGAAAGCATCAAACTAGAAATTTGTAGCATATGGAGCAACAACAACCTAGATTTCATTTAGCTAGCTCTTTATAGTGTTTAATCGGCTTTGTAGATCTCAAATTTCTACATTCATGTTAGCTTTAATAGAGTCTAGCTGAGCATATATCTATTATTGTGACTATTCCATTGTCCCAAGAATTTGTGTTTGCTGAATTTGAAGCTGCCTTAGAAAAGTCAAGGTTTCATTTTATTGATCCACTAGAGTACTAACACTTGAGATTGAAGTACCACCAGAACGCCTATAAGCAGATCCATCCGATTGCACCCATATTCCATGTTTTAGCCTCAACTACATTTGATGTAATGTCTTTTCATTCATAGTAGTTGAGCGATCCTCAACCTCTATTTTCAAGGAGGGAGGCACATGAAAATGTACAAAAACTTTGGATAGCACCATCCCATAGGGCAAAAATCTCTAAGTTAGCTTAGTGAAGAAAGTGCCAATGTATGAGATGATGAGGCATGAAATGTTAATTTCCAACCTTTTTTCATAGCCCACATAAGAAATAATTCATCTTCTATAATGTTGGTTGAATTGGTGTGATGGGATAGGATGGTCTTTACAATTGTGTAGTGGAGGAGGAGAATCTTCACTGATAGCCAAATTATTATTAGCCTCCCCAGTGGCGATTACAAGTGTAGAATCAGGGAAAAGCATTTTTATGGCTTCTTCCTTGGAATAGCCTTTAACATCCTTGCCTGTTATGAGTTAAGTACCTTTTTCCATTTTAAACAGCTTACACAAAATTTCTACATCCACATTGATTGATTTTCACATGGCAGATGTAGACAATTTCCCATTAGCCACTCCTAGGTTCATAAAACATCCTAAGTAACTTAGGATTGTATGGAACACTATAGCTAACAAAATCTAGTAGCTTGTAATTTTCTAGCAGGTTAAATAATTCTAAATAACTCTCTTTAAGGGATTTCTTATCCTAACATTTAATAGGAATAATAGCATTCTCTTTGTACCATGCATACCTTTCATAGGATTCAGTGTTGGGGAACAATTTCTGCTATTCAATTGTGACATCTATCCAATAAGCTTGTTTATCACTAACCATCTTTGTCCTTTTACCCAAACTAGAGGTGAAATGATTAGTCATTTTGGTTTGGTGCAAAGTGAGAGAAAAGATGATTTAGGGATTTGGGATTTTTGAGATTTGCGAGAAATTGATGAAGTAATAAGTTAAGATTGATGGAAATAGGTAGTAAAGTGATTTGGTAGGGAAAATTAAGGGTTAATCAGTTAGATTTCATGAAAAATGAGATTTAAGGAGAGGAGATGTGAGAGAGAGGCACTAGGGTTTAAGAGAGGGGATGTGATCTGATTTGAAAATAAGTGTACAGACTTTTATAGATGGCCCATGATCAGAATCGTGTGTAGAGAAATGCATGAACAATTCAAATCATGAGCATAATCACGAATGGATGACTGAAACACATTCAACTTCAATTTAAATTATGATCAAAATCATGATGCAAACTGATCACATTGAAACATTACAGAAATGGATGATTCGAATAAAAAAATGAACTATATGTGGGCAATTTGAATCGACCAGGTCTAGAACTAACTCCAATTCCAAAATTTAGCACTTCTCTATAAACTCAACATAAATGCAAATCTTGTGAATAACACAATCAATTGAACATTATAAAGAATCATCAATGAAAAGCAAGAAACTTGCAAAAAAGATACTCTCTAATGCTTAAGTTAGTATTGAAATAAAAGATAATTAGAAGGTATAACTTGAGAACCAAGCAATTGAAGGGACTCAAATCAAGTGAGTTCATTTTTCAAAGGATTCAACATGCACAATTCTCTTATAATAAATGTAAAATAATTTTCATCTAGAGGTTTAAAAAAAAAAATCAACAAGCTGAAAATCAGTTTGTACAAAGTCAAGAGTAATGTCTTCCCTTTGAAGAATTGAAAGCATGAAGTACTTGAGAAATCAAGACATATATGTTTACAAAAAAAAGGATATTTTTTAAGCATAGCAAACATAAATCTTTCTTAGTCTAACAAGTGCAATTGAATTTCTCCCTTTTTCATTAGCACTTTTATAAAAATCCAAGCTTTTGTAATCTAAAGCATTGAAAAGAAGTTTAGGAAAAACATGGAAGGAAATATTATTTTCAAATATTTAAGTAATTTGAAATCCATGAGTTTTTAAACTAATTTTGAAAAAGATTAAAGAACAATTATTTTAAACAACTTTATGTATGCACATCTCCTTTCAAAGTACCCTTTTTTTCTATAAAAAAAAATCACACATGATTCAAGATAGCTCATGAAAACATTAAGAAAGAATATGCAATAGGGATAAAAGGATATTGAAACTAGCTAGCTTTCCCTATGTGCAATGACAAGAGACATAAAGTAACAATTAAACATATTGTCATCACAATCAAGCATATTTTTCATGAATATTTTTTATTTAAAAAAACTAAATAAAAAGACTTTTTGATTTTATAAAAAAAATGAAATCATTAAAACTCATATAAAGCATTCTAAAGAACTAAGAGCAAAAGGTGTATCCAACTATTAAGAAAGATATAAAGCATATTAAGCATATAGAGAGGATATATATCAAACATTTGAAATAGCATTCCTCTTTATGGAAGTTAGCTGCTTTGAGATTTGAAATGAACTCTCCACAAGTTGAATTTGACTTTCATTTGCATGTTAGAATAGAGGAATTACTACATTTCTTTTCTTATCCTTTGTAATAAAAGAATGACTCTTTGTTGCCCATTGCTTCTCCTTTAATGGTTTGAGCTTTGACACTTTAATTATGTATGGTTAAGAAGCTTTGATTGTGTCAAATCTTCTTTTTCTACCTTTTTTCTTTTGGAAAAGCTCTTATTGGATATTTTTTCTATTCTTGACCAAATTGCCCACTTTTGCAAGAATTTTTCTACATAGTTAAAGTACTTTAAGGACTCTTTGGTACTCACTTCATTTCGGGTTCTTCAATATTAGTACTTAAAGATTTGAAGATCTCAGGAATCCAAATTTCTTTCTTTCTCACATAAGAGTTTCTTCTAATATAACATAAGTGAGAAATATGATCTTGATGACCACAATAATTCCAAACAATAGATTTCTTATTAGAATCTAATTTCTCCTGAAAAACACATTTAGTAAACTTTGGCATTTTATAGAAATTGCACTTTGATTCAAGCATGCCAAGTAGTTTTCTAGATTTTTCAAGAGTGAAATCTATATCTTCTCCCAAAGACTTGGAAAGTGAACAAGTTGAGTGTTCAACATCTTCTAGTGATAAATCATTTTCAATTTGGAAGTCATAAGAAGTTGAACAATCAAATGCCATAAATATTCTATCATTTTGCAATTTTTCGAGACTATGTGAGTCATCATAACTAGGACTAGAATTAGGATTAGAATCATATACCTCCAAGTCCTTTTAAGTCAATGAGTTTGATTCTTCCATTTGAAGCTTGATTGACTCTTCTTTGGAACCATCATTTACTTTTATGCAAATCCTCTTCAAGAATTTCCTTGACAATATCTTCCTTTTTTTTCCTTTTCCCACTCAACACAAACACTCTTGCCAATAGAAAATTAATTATCAAGATAAAAAACACTAAGAGTGTCCTAAATTTCTTTAGCACTAGAGCATTTGGAAACTTTGGCTTAAGCATCATCATTCAAACTACTATAAACATTATCCCATCATTCCTTGGTTTGAAAGTAAAACATCCACAATGACATCCCATGAATATGAATCAAGATCTTTTAAAAAGCACTTAAACTGCCACAAATACAACAACAAATATAGCAGAATATAGTAACAAATATAGCCACAAATATAGCTAAATACAACAGCAAATGCAACCACAAATACAGCAACAACTACAATAGAATACAACCACAAATACAGCCAAATACAATAAAAAATATAGGAAAATATAGCAACAAATATAACAGAATACAACAGCAAATATAACTAAATACAACAACAAAATACAACAGAAAATACAACAGAATATAGCAAAATCAATATAGAAAATCCAATTCATAGAAGCTAACTCTAACTTATGACTTATATGTAGCAAATATAGCAGCAATAAACACAGCTCATTCATCAACAACAATTAACATATATAGCCAATCCATCATCAACAAGTAGAGAGAAGAATATAAATTTACCGTTGGAGGGTGGCTTATCAAATTGGCAATTTCTTCTGGCACTATTCCAAGCATTTTTTGAAAGACTGATGCCAATTCTCCCTCTATAGCCAATAGCGTTTCACGTGCAGAAGTCAAGTCTGCCTCCATAGCCAATCACCTTTCATGTTCAGAAGTCAACTCTGCCTTTAAACTTTGAAATCTTACCTGCACCTCCCCATTTGAACTAGTGCCATTGAATGTCATGCCATTAAACTGTCGAGAACCTTTGCCAAACACATTTGAAGGGGATGGTCCAAAGCCCAAGTCTCAAACCCGTTTGGAGTGCTCTTTCCCAAATACCTTCGCTATGACATCATCTTGTGACATGGCCTGAGATTTCAATGAAGGGTCTTGGGACAAGATCTCCTCAATTTGCTCCTACAAAAGCATAATATCCACTTTATTAACATCATTTGTGAATGTGTAATCCTATAAAATGAAACATGAAGTAAAAACTAACCCCTTTTTCTTTGGCTGCTTCATTGACATACGTGCCATCTGGTTTCTTATGAACATGAAACCATAGATATGTTCTTCCCACCAGATGACCTAGCCTTTTAGCCTACATGAGAATATATATCAATTTAGCTAGTGTATCTCAGCTTAGATAATATAACAATAGTTAAATAGGAAAGTGCAAAACAAAACCAATTCAGCCCTTTTCCTAGCAAAACTTTTGGAGCCAACTGTGTGTGGGACCAGTTGTTTCTGGCGATTTGATACATTTTTCCTACACATTTCCTACAAACGAGAAGGAATCATTATTATCGACATTTGCATATACATTTTGATTAAATAGTATACTTATAGTAGAAATTACCTTATACTTTCTCTCATTATTCTTATCAACAAACGCCTTCCATTGATCTCGAGGAACCCCATCCGGGACCCTCTCATACATTTCCTCCAAAGTCAAGGAGGAATCATTGAACTCATGCTAGATCTTGCCCTTGAAGTCCCTCTACTTTATGCTCAAGTTCTTAATCATCCAACTCCTTGCAACAGGATCTGGCATGTCAAAGTGAAACCTCGACTTAAAAGAATAAACAAAACAACTTTTATTAGTTTATATAATAAGTATGAAAACAAGTGCTTATAAAATGAACAATTTTTTTTAACTACCTTGATTTCTTTATCAAATACTTCATCCTTCCAAGTCTTGGGTATATTCCTCTAATTAGCAAAAGTGATTGGGAGGTTAATAGGCTCAGAAGCCAACTATCCCAAAATCTGTCCATATATGCCAGCAGCATCATTCGTTGGCACACCATAGTCATCAAAAGGAATGACTATCTTCTGGTTCTGTAATTCCCACACATCAGCTATCTTCATGCCCACCATCTTTCGACATCCATTAGAATCTATTTCGTGAAGGAATGTTTAATTAGTATAATTAGATGCAACAAATACTATAAAATCAATAACACACTTACCTATAACCATGACTCTCCAATGG
>JANHAO010012259.1:0-16479 GCA_026873985.1 Saraca asoca | reverse complement strand
AGGTTTTCTTCAAGAAAAGAATTGAGAGTTTCCGAAATAGAGAGAGACGTTTCCTAGCAGAAATGTAGTGGTAAGGCAGTTCCATTCAATCGGAGTTTTGTTTTGCTCGCATGTGGATACCGTAGAGACATGGATCTGTTGTTCCGTGTTTGTGATTCTGCATCAAGGCACAGTTTTCTATTCATGTTCATTGCATCAAGCCGCAGCATCATAGGAGAGGAAGGAGTGACCAGACATGTTACTATTTTCTGGATTAAAACTGCAACACCAAGAGGAACCGTGACCTGTGTTGCTGCATTTTGTAATAAATGCAATGCAAAAAGGTAATTTTCTAGACCAACTGGTTTTTATTCTACACATGGGTCTGTGGCTGGGTTTCAAAATTTTAAAATTTTCACTGTGCTTGCTGCCATGAAACCCAACATTTCTCTACCTTACTAAGCAACATAAAATCTATATGGGATTGGCCCATTTATTATTTACAAGATAGATTATTTGTGAAAATATCCCATTACTATTAATTTTTTAAACATCCATATTGTCCTACCCCAAATTTGAAAACATTCGTTGACATTTTCCTACAAGCCTTACACTACACAACACATGAACTCATATTACCCTTTCACAAATTCTATTTGAACTTGCGCCCACACCTAATGACATACATTTTCCATAAATGTTTCACAATGTAAAAGAAAACAATTGCTCAAAATTTTCAAGACATTTATATTTATACTTTTCAAAAGTTTCTATAGAACATTCAACAAAGTTTTATTTATTTTTTAGACACTAGACCACAGGCCAATGCAATAATGGAGGGTCACACGCCATACCCAACACTTGTGTATATAATTAAGATGATACATGACAATATAGTTTGACACAAACATGACTACTTAAAACACATATGTACGTGTAAAATTTTTACTATCATAAATTTCTTTCAAGTGCAAGTCTTCAATCTCTGGCGGGTGAGTCTTTATAAAAAAAGACAATTCTAAAATTTAAAACATTTTTTAAAAGAAAACTATGTGAGTTTTATTGAAATTTGGTGAATACATAATTTACACAAGAAAATATAGTATCTACCAAAAATACTTAAAAAGTCACAAAACATAACATTTACTCTAACATGAAGCCAGTTGCATGTGGAAATCAATATTTGTAATATTAAAATTTAATTCCTCTTAGTTTGCCACGACATTGGAAACAAATATACTTCATACCATTAAAAGCAAATTTCAAAGGAGATAATAAATTTTCAATATTACTCTAGTATATAAAGAAAATTATACCAGAAACCACTTGAAAATTAGACTTTCATGTACTAAACTTTTCGTGCAAAGTACTAAAAAATATGAACTTGTAATACAATTAATAAATTTAATAATTTAGCATAGGCTAACAAAATTCTAAAATAAGATGAAGAAAGATATGCAACTAATTTACATACATACAATTAGTATAGGCTTAAGAATACATATGTTAAAATTTTATATTAGATAGAATTTAGCTATTTAGTTTGAAACACCATTTCATTAAGAGAGGAAAAATAAAATAAAATGCTTGGTTTCAATTACCAATAAGATACATAGGTGACTTTCTTTAAGCAACCCATAATCCAATACACAATTTCAGTGATCTATTCCATTGATCTTATCTGTCCACCATATTAATAGTCATAATTTTCATTTTTATTCGAAGTGCACTTAAGGTTTCAGAAATAAACTTCATGAGGATTCCATATATATATAAGTATATATATGGAGAGAGAGAGAGAGAGAGAGAGAGAGAGAGATGGGTAAATTATTCACTCACACTTTTCTTAAGCTCATTGAGCTTAGTTTTCAAGATGATCCAATTAAGCTAGCTTTTCAAAAATCTTCAAGTTCTTCCTTTGATCCCAAAATAGCATTCCAACTCTTTTTCAAATCTCTTAGCAAATCAATCACAAAAGTTATTAGTGTGTGAAATTTCATCTAGCGTCAAGTTTATTCTAAACATTCTACCTATAATTCAAATTGTAGTTTTCCTAAGATGGAACAAAATTCTAACATTTAGAAAGATCCATTATTCTACAACCTATACTTATTAATTTACACTAAAGGGGAACTTATAATTCTTTTAAAATTAATTTGAAACTACCCTAAAATCAGCCATAAATTTTAGGGTTTTGCTTATCTCTAACTCAAAATTACCACATTCTTAAGTTTTCAAGCTCAATTCTATTTAAAATTTAACCACCCTATGATGATTGAAACTAATGAGAAATGGAGCTTTACCTTCAATCAAATCAAATGAACCTATTCCCTTGAAACCCATGGTCCATGGTGATTAACTCAGGTGTTTGGAGAGAAGGCAACAGAATGACACCTTTGCTCTAGTTCAAACAACACTCAACTCTGGTTCAACCACCAATTGAGTCCCGGGTTGATACGGTGCTGGGTGAGCGAAAGAGAGGAGGAATGGTGATGCTGCGCTATTAAGAACATGCCGACAAATGGATAATGACAATGAGAAAGCTAAGCAACACTAATTTGGAGGGAGAGGAAGGTTGAGCTAAGATTTACTATGGTAAGACTTACGATTCAACTTAAAAAAGAAAAGGGAAAAAAGGAAGTAAAATAAAGAGAAAAACTTTTTACTTACTCTTTTAATACTTAAGTGGATAACAAATTTAACACCAAAATAACTAGTTTAACCTCCCCAAAATAAAAATTAAAGCACTTAAACTTTATACTTTTAATATAATATAATACATAGCTTTTGAATTACTATTAGTTGAAACCAAAACTTTAATTGATACTCAGTAAATACCCATTATACTAACATCAAGTTGAATAAATATGCCACCTTATAAATCTTAAAAACCTATTTAAATAAGACTTGAACCTATTTATTATAAACATAAGAATAGTTATAAATCAAACTAATTAAAAAAATTCTTTAAATATGCTTTAAATTCATTATCTTTTATATTAATATAGAAAATATAATTTTACAATTTTAACCATAGCATGTTGCCAAAATGTAATATTACTAATAATAATTTTTTTTTTGTGAAATTAGAGACAAAAATTTCATTCAATATTCTATTTATTTCACAAGCCTATTAGAACATAAGCTTGTTGACTCATATGATTTATTTGGATTTTAACAATTTAGTCTAAATAGGCTAATAAGTCAAGCCCTTTATCAATTCCTTTCAAATTAACTACACCTTATCTCAACAAAAGTCTCTATTTTTCCTGTTTTATCTTAATTTTCCTTCCAATGCTTACTATTTCTCTACATTCATCATCTATTCCTATACCCTATCCAACCTTTACCTTAATCCCACCTCTTTGATAAAGTCCTATGAGTAAACCTATATCTTACATCAAAAGGGTAATAGATCTATTCGCCTTATGCACCAAGTGTTCTTATGACCCCTTGAAGCTCCACCCCATTATCTAGTTGATCCTTTATTATTTTTCAAACATCCAATAAACTCTTGAGGTTTCAAAAGTTTTCTTAAAATGTTTAAATTTATTATTAGATGCCCAAAGTTAAGGAAACATCAAAACTATTGATCACAATAATAAGAGCTGAAGAAATTAATAGAAAGCATCAATGAAAGCAAGAGCTTGATAGAGTTGCCTTACATTAGGTGGTTCTTATTACAAAAGTATCTTTGAGACTCTTTAAGCTTGCCAGTTCCTATTCAGTTATTTTTCTTCTTCTTCTCTTGACCTCATGTCCTTAAGTTTAGCATTGCACTACTTTTAAGTATTTTGATCATAAACTACATCTATTTGACCTAAGGTAAGAATCCTAGCTCCCTTTTTCTCTCTTTCTCCCTCTCCATTTTACCTTTACCCAAAGGGCTTTGAAACCAACAATCTTTAGTTGATCGAAAGGTTTTGATCAACATTTCTCAGCAGATTGGTGTTAAGTTTGACATGTAACTTCTTTGTGACTTCTCTAATAAATTCAAAGCGTCACTTTATCCAAAAACCCTCTTTCTCCTGTTATTCACAACTATAATCTTTTATACATATCATGCTTATTGAAAGTTGCAAGTATGATCAATTTTTTTGCAAAAAAAAAAAAAAAGTTTGTAAAGAAAATTAGTATAGAAAGAAATAAACTTGTAGGTCTTGTAAGAAAAATTGCAACTACTCAATAAAGATTTTATATCTTTTTATATACATTGTGCAACTTGCAATCAACTGAAAAAAAGTTTATAATGTTTCACAGGATGTTGTAATTTTCTAAAGAAAATTACAAAAGAACAAATTTAGTTCAAATTGATTATAAGACAATATAACATAATTAAAAAAATTGTAGGTACAATAGAAAACGTGTAAATTGTTCAATAAAATGTTGTACAATTTCTTTATGAGAATTGTAGCATGGTCACTTGTCCTATTTAAAAATCAAATTAAGTTATAAGTCATCGACAAAATTTTGTAACAATATCAAAAAATTTGAAACCATTTTAATTTATTCTATGAGAGTAATTTTAAATATTAATTTTACAAAAGTTTCGAAATGTGGACAACCATCATACAACACTTGTCATGTTTATTACAACTTGATTTTTTAATGCAAAAATGTTACAAATTGTTATAATTTTACTATTACATTTTACAACATATAATGTTAAACATAAAAGTGCTAAGTTTTTTAATACCAAAGTTGCAAATATTTTGAAGTATAGCAAAGTCTTGTATGGAACTTTCGTCATGTTTGCTGGAACTCAGTTTTTGAATACAAAAAATATTAAAATTTGTGAAATACTACTGTTGCATAATAAAAAATAATGCATAAGCAACCTCTATCAATATTATTACAAGTTTCATTGACAAATCATCATGAATACTGCAAAAAACACATAACGTGTTGTAATATTTTTTTATGCCAAATCCTAAATTACTTTCTTTTGCAAGTTACTAAAAGTACACGATTTTAAAAGATCTTGCAAGTTTTACATAAACTGTTGGAACTGCATATTTTATGAGCAAATTTACAAATTTGTAACATTATTTGCAAGTTGTCATAGATGCTCTAAGTTATTTACTTGATATTGTTACAAATGTTAAAAATCTTGCCATTTATTTTTCTAGTGTTCCAATCACATGTATTCAGAGGCATTTTGCAAATAATGTAATCTGTAAGTGTCACTTATTGATGCAACATCTGCATACAATATTGTAATTTTTTCACAAAACATTCAACAAGTTACAATGTCACAATCTGTACTTCTTTTATTAATTATAACTTTTATACAAAATTTTGCTGAACTTCTCACAAAATTCTTATTTCTTTTATAAAATTTGCACATCAAAAGAGTAAATTACATCCATCAATCAATGTCAAACTTGTAATAAAAGATATAAGAAGAAAATTAACATTTGGATATATATTGTTATGGATATTTTTGGAATCATATGAAATGGTCTGATAGAGGCCCAATGGAATAGTCTAGTAGAGAAAGGTCTGGTCCATTCTAGAGCGAAATTGTAGGGCTTGCCAGCATATTGCTGGGCATGAGCTCAGGCCGCTAGACAAGCTCAGGTCGTCGAGTGAACTACCCCAAGCATAAGTACGGAACTCAAAAAACTAGTCAGTACCCAGATGCACATATTTCCAACCGATAATTTAGCCCCTAAAATCGATACATCAGCCACCAATAGTTTGACAATGAATTGCCAAGCATTTATTACTCGTCAAACATTTATTGTCTAATACGACAGAATAGACATATTTGTAATTTATCAAATTACACTTGTAACCCTTACTATTTCTAAAAATAGGAAGGGATATCATTATAACAAGAGAATAGTGAGAAATACATGTAAAAACTCTGTCAAAATAATAAGAGAGCTCTTGTTTTGTAACTCTGTTAAATACTACAAAGAAACCATCACCCAAAGGCAAATATAACCACTGTGCATGTAGGGGTTATACTGACTTTTGCCAAACTATGTTAAAAATCTCTTGTATTCATCTTGTTCTTCCTGCTTTTGCTTTTTACCTATATCTACATGCTTTTCCATAGCAGTTTGGGCTTCAAGATCTTTAGTTGATTAATTATCAAAATCGACCGTCAAGATATACAAAGATAGAACGCAAACTTTCAATGTCATTTAGTGAATGAACTATAAAAAATTTTGTTGTTTTTTATGGAAAAATAAATGGCAAGATTTTTAACATTTGTAACAATATCAAGTAAATAACTCAGAGCATCTATGACAACTTGCAAATAATGTTACAAATTTGTAAATTTGCTCATATGCAGTTGCAACAGTTTATGTAAAACTTGCAAGATCTTTTAACATCGTGTACTTTTAGTAACTTGCAAAAGAAAGCAATTTAGGATTTGACATAAAAAAATTATTACAACACGTTATGTGTTTTTTGCAGTATTCATGATGATTTGTCAATGAAACTTGTAATATTATGATAGATGTTGCTTATGCATTATTTTTTATTATGCAACAGTAGTATTTCACAAATTTTAATATTTTTTGTATTCAAAAATTGAGTTCCAGCAATTTAGGATTTTGCAAGTTGTTTTTTTTTTTTTGGATATTCAGTCAAAAAATTCAATTTTTTTTTAATAAAATGATGTTAAAGGAAATGTAAACATTTAAACATATAAAAATAAATATATAAAATAAGTCAAATAATCCATAAAATAAATTATTCAAAATAAAATATATTATTTAAATATCAAATACAAATAAAATATATTACTCTAATCCAAAACTAGAGGAGAAATCATCCTCTTTATCACATTTCGCTAATAGCTCTCCCTGTGATTAGGGATGGCCAACTGACCAATCTATAAATTAGTTGCACATATATATGACATTGGCCATCCGCCAAGCTGCTCGTATGGTGACCATGCCAGTGTTGGCTATGATGACAATGTTACTAATGATTGTATAGGTTTCAATGGCTACTAGTATCAATAAGGAGGAGAAAGCCATTGTTAAATGAACATTATGGCATCGTGCTGTTGAGTCTACAAAACCTGTCTATGCTGTGATGCAAGCTTCTGCACCTATTGATAGAGATTAGTGAAAGTGCATGGCAGCACCTCAAATTGAGAAGTTGGCACAAAGTTGGAGGAAGGCCCAACAGCCAAATCAACTATCCCTATGGAAGCTTCAGTTGCCCATAAATGGAAGACCGAAGGTAGGTAAGTCCATGGATCCCTTAATCATCTCATGCACCTAAGTTTGCATCAAATCCTTCTTCCTCTTTTTCAAGTTTTCATGAAAATTGAAACAATTAATTATTTGATTATGAATTTAACATTGTTATAACTAAACTTGTAATGCAATAAGGTCATATATGCGGACAAGTTAAGAGGTGTTGCTTATATAGGATTATGCTGTCCCTTTTCTCTTATTCTATACAGAGTTGTACTTGAAAAGGGGCCTAGGGGTAACCCATTCCTGAGATCACTTCCTTCTATCTCATCTGCAATGTCCTCGACCTGTCATCTAGAATTAACAATAATCATATGATAAATAAGTAAAGTAAATAAGCACATATGCAGGTAACAAACATTTAACACAATCATAGATCGATTACTAAAGAATTAAACATGTATACATTATATATACCAATCATTTTGAGATTAGTATCATTAGTCAAATTCCTCCTCTATATCTTTTTCTTTATCATCAAAATAAGGAAAACCAATTATATCATGAAAAATGTAAAAACAAAAAAATTGATAAAAATATTAAGCAAAGCATTAGGAACAATTTAATTAGTTTGAAATTGTAAAAATTTACCTTCAAAATGCAAGAATTGAGTTGTGAAGTCAGAGAGGCGTGATGGTGCGGTAATATGGTGGTGAAGAAGAATGAGAAAAGGAAAATGGGAAAAAGAAGGGCACTTGTCGTGTTAGTAGGGAAATTCAAATTTCCAACAGACTATTCTATCAAAAAATCCATCATATAATAATTTTTCATTAAAAAAATCTATTAGAAATAACAAACTAAAATTTTAGAATTTTATGCTACATTACCGACAAAATAATTTGTAAGAAAATATTCCTGCAAATTTCTAACCAAATTTTAGAACATTTTTTTATGAATTTTTTATAGCTTCGTGTTCCATAGAAAAATAATGATTGTTTGCATTTTTTGTGATGTTTTTTGATGAATTTTTCAACCAGAATAAATCCATTAAAAATCATGTGAATACACAAATTTTAAGTTGTGGAAACAATACAAAAATAAAAATTTAACCAACGCAGATAGACTTAACTCATTGTAAAGATTCAAATAAGATTTTCACTTTCTTTCACATCTGATTAGGCTTAGTAATAACATATAAGTGAACCTATGTAGACAACTTCAATATGTAACTAATATCTTTATTGGTAGGATTAAAGAAACTTTTCCTTCCTATAAAAAAATTAAATCTTTAAACAAAAGTAATACTAGTATTTTTTTTAAGCATCTCCCTTTACATGCGTAATAAGATAAATTCCAAATATTTGGATCATTATCTTCAACTTTTAGAGTGCAAAAAAATTTAAAACACACTGAATTCAATTTAAGATGATAGGATAAGTAAACTTTTGGTCACATTCATAAACAAATCATGGACTTGGAAAATCAAGTAGGAGCAGCACTTCCATCCTATAATAGTCTTCAATCTTTATAAGAAAAATAATTGAGAACCAAGTTGTAATATCTTTTAAAAAGTCAAGAAATTCTTCAAGGACGAGGCTAGACATACATGGTTCATTGATAGGGTTGGAAACACAAAATATTTCCATACCTTGTTTAATCAACACAGATGTAAAAAAAGAATCTTGAAAATAAAGGATTCCAATGATAACTAGCATGACAAACCATAAAAGATTAAAAGGATAACAAACACTTTAAAAGCATTTTTTATTGATGGTGGATTTCGATTCTGTCAAAATCCAATCAACCAGAAGAGTTCTTTGGAACTCAAACTATTTTCCAATTAAACAAGATGAAGAACGAAGGAATGGAGAGGAAGAGTAGCAAACATACAAAGGGCTTTTAATGTGGTTCTGCCAAAATCAGGTAGCACCGATCCCTACGTCTATGATAGCTTTTATTAATTCTAAGGAGAATTTTATAGAGTTTTATTATCTCCATTCAGGCATACTTACAGTGATCACCCACCTTTTATTTATAGAGGCTGGGGATGATATAATTGTAATTACATAATTTATATTTCTATTACATCAAAATAAATGTACAAGACGGCCTAGACTACTGCAAAATGGCTTCTGTAGACTGGTGGCTGACTTTTAAGTTTTACTTTCTATAGGTGGGCCCTACACACTACTTCTTGCAGACTGGCCCCACGAGAGGGCACTTGCTTCAAGTTTTCCCTTGACGAGCCCTTAGCTAAGCAAGTTGTCATGTTTGCGAGCTAGGACTCTGGATTGTTGCTGGCCTTTGGTTAGCAAGAATGAACTTCATGAGCTCACCTTTGGCGATGGGAGTTCATGTATAGCAAGTTGCTGGCTATGTGAGCCAGGTCTTGTTTTGTAGTGAGTTGAGACTTTTTGCCTCATTCTATGCCTATGTAGATAGTGGTCTATCAAACTTAGCTCTTTTCTCATTTAGCCTAATCTACCATTAGGCCTTTACCAGCCCATTTCGCAAAACCAAAAATTAACCATAACATTAAGCCCCCAACTCTCGGCTCGCTTTGTGGGCTGGGAGTTGAATAATTTTGCTGGCAAAGGGTCTTCTTCGTGGATTGCCATGTAGTCAAAGCCTTCGGTTAGCTTGTTGTTTCATTTGTTCCAGACTATACCTTCTATTATACGTACTTCACGACCATTGGTGAGTCTACCTCATTTTCTTCCAAGGCATTTAATGAAAGTGGTTGGGACGTTCTCCTGGACTCTTTAGTGAGATCAGGCTAGTCTATTTAAAGCATGGGAAGTGTTTCTTCTTCCTCCATTGAGTAATCTGATGGGTGCCTCAGATAAGCCCCTCATACTTCTGATAGTGAGCTTTCTCAATGAGGCGTGTATGATTTGCTACATAGAAAACCTTGGGCAATCCTTCTTTGAAGATTTAAGAGGATCTTGTATAGATCTTGGATTATTTCTTCTTGATGATGCCATGGGGTTTTGCTCTTCTAGCCACATATGCTAGCTTCTCAGCTTTGGGGGGGATAGGTATGCTAGAAAGGAGCCTAAACCAAGGAGGGTGGCCAAAAGAAGATTAAGGAGCAAAGTGCAAGTCGATCCTCCTACTAATGCTAGCTGGAGTTCATCTCCGAAGAGCCAGGCTTCTTTCCAGAATGTAATAACCATAGGCTTCTACTATTTTGATTCATATTCTAAATCTTCCTGATGTAAATTTACCTTGCTGAGGTTTTTAATGAATGAAATTTTCTTCTTGATTTCTGCATTGTGCATTTGAACATTCTACATATCATAGATGATGATGTGAATTTCTGTAAATCATAGTAAAATAAGATACTTAATTAACCAATTCGCCATGCTTTTCAATGAGCCATGAGTTAGGCATCAAGGTTCCTCAATAATGAATAGTGTATAAGTACATCGCATGAGAGCTACGCTTAATAGTATGTCACATGTGAGTTGCGAATAATCGATCGTATGAAAGCTGTAAGTATTAGGTTGCGAACACATGGTGCTTGAGCAAGTTGGTCATGTAAGCGAGATTGTGTGCACAGGTGCCTTAAGAAGTTGGTCGTGTGCACGAGTTGAAGGTCACATGCACGAGTTGAAGGTCACATGCATAGGATGCCTAAGAAAGTTGGTCGTATGCATAACGAGGTCGCATGCACATGGTGCCTGAGAAAGTTGGTCATGTGCATGACGAGGTAGTGTGCATATAAAGCCTGAGAAAGTAGGTCATATGCACGGGTAGGAAGGCACATGCATACGGTGTCTAAGAAAGTTAGTTATATGCACACTCGATTGCATTAGGACAGTTTCAAAAAGTAGGTAGTTTCGATGCGATCAACAATTTAACCAAAAATTTAAAAGGATATAATCTTAAGCTGAAATGGGGGAGCTCGTATGTCAGGGGCTAACTTCCAAACTAACATCTTATTGAGCATTCACTTAAAGACTATATACATTAAAATTTGAGTTATTTCTACATGCTTCATTATAAGACTAAAATATAGTTCTCACTACAACTGCTTGCCCTTGCTCAGGATCCTGTCGAGGCTGAGAGGGTTACTGCTCTATAGGTCACAGCATGTACTATTTGAGGTGGCCTCTCTTAATTAGATCTTCAATCATATCTCTAAAGGCTCAGCAATCTAAAGTGCTGTGCCTAACCTCATTATGGTAGGCACAAAATTTGTTAGTGTTTCAACTCCCATGAGGAGTCCTCAAGGGATAGGGAGTCCCAAAGTCTTCTCTATCTTTTTCTGTGACAAAAATTCTATCCAAAGTGTTTGATAGGATGATGTAGTGATCATGGTGACCCGGGGACTGAGGTCGCTTAGCTCTCACTTTCTTCGTGAGTTAGATGCTGGGGTCGACCTTCTGACTCTATTCACTCCTTTTCTTGCTCTGAGTGGAGTTGTTCATCTCGTCCTCTTGCTTGGACTTCATGCTAAAGGTTTCATCCCACCTGATCTGTTTGGTAGCTTGATTGTAAAATTTGATTGAATCTTTCACTAGGGACTTGTACAAACTTTTATATAGCTTTCCGTCCTTATGAAGTCCTGTAGAGATTGTTACCAAGATGGTTTCTTTAGATGGAGTCTTTACCGAGTTGGCTTTAAGTTTAAACCTGGCAATGTAATCCTTCAGCGACTCATACTTACATTGGAAGATGATTGCGAGGTGGCAGGGGGCATAAGCTGCCTTTTCAACACTCAATACTAGTTGATGAATCTCTACTGACATTCTTCCCAACGACATATCAAGCAAGTAGGAAGGCTTTTGAACCAGGCCCGAGGTACACCTCCTAGTAGCTAGGAAAACTTGGCATTTAACCAGAGGGTCAACTATCTGCAAATCCATCTAAACATTTAATGTGTCCAGATGGTCATAAAGATCAGTGTCCCTATTGTACAATAGAATCGCGGGGACTCTGAGCTTGAGAGGGAGGGGTTAAGTCTCGATCTCTATGGAGAATAGTGACTTATCCTCGAAGCGAGCTCGATCATTCGAAACTTGAAGACATTCCTTCAACTGGTTTATCTTTTGATACAACTCTTCCAGCAATAGGTCTCGCACCTCATATCGCTGGCTAGAGGATTGTTGATTCTTTTGACTCTCCTGGTCGTGAGAACAATGACCTTGAGTCTGCTTTTTTGAGCAACGACCTGAGGACACTTCTTGATTGGCTCTACTCGAGCATCTAACCAACTGCTACTGGCAAACATTTCTAAGTGTAACAGCTTCAGTTTGCCTTTGCACACCTTAAGCTTGTGCTTGCGCTAGCATTATGACTACCCTAGTAAGTTCTCCCATAATATTTTCTAGTTTCTCTTAATGTTGAAGCCAGGTTTATGCTCTATTAGAAACATTGATAGTGGCAATAGGTTGAAAGGAGTCGACAAGAAGCAAACCGGTAATAACACCTATGACAAGAGTAGTGGAAGAGTCTGTTGTAGACACATGACCTTCCGATCGATCAACCAACCTATTTGGAGCTCTGGTGGCTCTTCCTCTTGCCATTGTAACTACACAAGGAGTTGGCTAGAGTATAGGAAATCAACCAGGGAACAAATGAGTCTCTACAGATGACGCCAAAATGTTAACAATGGATTTCGATTCTACCAAAACCCAACCAACCAGAAGAGTTCTTTGGGACCAAACTATTTTCCAGTTGAACAAGATGAAGAACGAAGAAATGGAGACGAAGAATAGCAAACACATAAAGGGTTTTTAATGTGGTTCAGCCAAAATCGGGTGGCACCGATCCCTATATCCATGATAGCTTTTATTAATTATGGGAAGAATTTATAGAGTTTCAGTATCTCCATTCAGGCTTACTTATAATGATCACCCACCTCTTATTTATAGAGGCTGGAGAGGTTACAATTGTAATTACATAATTTGTATTTATGTTACATTAAAATAAATGTACAAGACAGCTTAGACTATTGTAAAATAGCTTCTGCAAGCTGGTGGCTAATTTCTGAAGTTTCACTTTCTACAAGTGGGCCCTACATGCTACTTCTTGTAGACTGTTCCCATGAGAGGGCACTTGCTTTAGATTTTCCCTTGACGAGCCCTTAGTTAGGTGGGGTGTCACGTCCATGGGCTGGGACTCTAGGTCACTGCTAGCCTTCGGTCAGCAAGAATGAACTTTGTGAGCTTACCATTAGCGATGTGAGCTTGCATATAACGAGTTGCTGGCTATGTGAGTTAGGTCTTGTCCCTTAGTGAGCTGGGACTTCTTGCCTCATTCTATACCTGTGTAGATAGTAATCTATCAAACTTAGCTCTTTTATCATTTAGCCTAATCTACCGCTAGGCCATTACCAGCCCACTTCACAGAACTGGAAATTAACCATAACATTTTTCAAAATACAGACTCACCTAAAGATCCAATTTTGATTTTGAGACCCTACACATACATGTTTTCTCAACATATCATAAACAACTCTTAATACAACCTATTACTTAAGCAGAAATTCACAATGCAATCAGGGGTATAGCCTTAGATAAGACTCCGTGCTTAGATGATTTTATAGCTTGATTCTTTCATAAGTTTTTGGGGGCTGATAAGTTAAGATATTAGTCACATGATTTTGTCCTTCCTAAATAGGGTTTTTCTCCTAATATCATTAAACAAAACTCTTATCACCATGATTCCAAAAGGGCAATCTTAGCAATGCTTTGGAAACTATAAACATATTAGCCTTTCAAATGTGGTTGTTAAGATTATATCCGAAGTATTAGTTCTCAAGTTGCAACCTTTGTTGGATAGCTTACTATCACCCTATGATAGTGCATTCATCAAGGGGAGGCTCATTACTAACAATGTTATACTAATTATTGAAATTCTACGATATATGAAAAGATGAAAGAGTAAAAACAAATATTTTGCTGCCCTGAAAAATGATTTTCATAAGGTTTCTGATGGTTTTTCATGGAATTTCGTACATAAGGTGTTGCAAATAATGGGATCTATGGATTCATATCATAATAGAATGCATGACAATGTGTCTTATGGAGTACTTGTGTGGATATGCTTGCGAGGTATGTTCATTTTAAATATTGAATGGTGATACATTTAATTATGAAATTTAAAATATTTTGGAGTCACCATCAATCAATTTTAGGTGTTATTGGTTGTATGATTTTATGAAATTTGACTTTGTTAGGCATAGTACGTAATTGAATAATTTTAGGTTTATATACCAGATTTTAGAGATTTGAGAGTACGTTTACATGGAAAAAACATATTAGCACCCTTCCAAATGTCCATTCATTGAATGGTACCAAAAGCTATGCATTACTTTTGTAAATATTCTTTGATTATCTAAAAAAAAATTTTGATTTATTTTATATTTAATTTTATTGACGTGTAAATTTAGTCAATCCAAATTTAGAACCCTAAACTGCACGTTGAGAATGTGAAAAGAGGGGGAGAGAGAAAAAGTAAGGAGATATCAGAAGTTTTTAACGTGATTCAGCATAGTGCAATACTTAATCTACGATTATTATATTTTCTCTGTCTATTTTGATAGAGTATTTTAATCTTTTGTTTGTTTTTAATCATCCTCCCATTTATACAATGATTTTAACCCCTATTTATAGTTGCTGCATAGTGCAATGCTTACATCTATGGTTATTATGTTTTCTCTGTTTATTTTAATAGAGTATTTGAATCTTTTGTTTTTTTTAATATCCTCCCATTTATACAATGATTTTAACCCCTATTTATAGTTACAGGGGTGTATAATCTTAACGTAGTTCAAAAAAGAAAAAGAATCGAAAATCGACTTTTGCTTCACTAATTTACATGAAAGTAGAAAATTAATTAATCATGCAAGTTAATTCCTGCAAGTTGATTCCTATAAGTTAGTTCCTTCTCGGATTTAACCACAACGAGCGTGCTTCAATCTGTGGGTTAGGCCTCGTCTTTAATGACCTGACATTGCTGCTTTGATCTTTGTTGACCAGTGATCTTAAGTTTACATTTGGCGACCTAATACCTTACTTCAATGACCTCAATCCGACTAAGCTGGGCCCTTACTAGCTGGACCTGTCTATTGAGTTTTTATTAACCCATTTTTGTAGTTCTAAAAATACCAATAACAAATCTGCTCCCTAAAGACTTTATTAAAAATAATATTAAAAAAAAGAAAAAAAAACTTCATCCATGGATGAATTAATTAAATTGTTGTTGTTGGTGAACACTAATTAAATTTTACCTTTGCACTGTTTATTTATAATCTTTTTAATCATCACGAACAAATGAGAAGAAAAAAGTGAAAATACACTAATGATATTAATGAAAGTACAAAAATAATTAATCAAAGTAATATTAATTATTTATGAATTATCTTCATTTTGCAAAGTTTCTTCAAATTATTCGAAATAGCTTAATTTATTATCTACAATTTAATTGGAAGAGAACAAAATTAAACCTAAAAAAGACCTATTATTTAATAGGCAATTTAATCATATAAAGACAATTAAGATTAAATTATACATACCATAAAAATTAGATTTAAAATTAGTAAAAAAAATTCAAATGCCAATGTACCTATTTTTGAAAAACAAAAAATGCAAAATCTATGTAATTTTGGTAATGAATAAAGAAATACAATATCCAATTAAAATAACAATATTAATATCACATCAAAAAAAAAAAATAATAAACTTCACCCTTGACGGGGAAGAATTGATCAAATTATTGCCAATGGAAGCTAACTAATTTTGTCCTTCGTAAGAAGCATTTTTCAGTATTTTAATTTTTTTGATACTAAGATGTGATGTTATATATAAAAAGGAAGTTTAGATACAATTTTGGTCACTCTAAAATAGTAATTATACTATTTTGATCATCATAATTTAAAATACTTATTTTAGTCTTTCAAATATTTCAAATGACTTAATCATTCCCCTGGACTTTCAACCAACTATTAGTGAAAAAACTAACATGGATTCAAGTGAAATATTTTATTTGCTGTAACATGCCTTTTATCTTGATTAATATATACATCTTGATTATTATCTTTTTCTTTTCTCAAACTCATTTCCATTTTATATATATAAAAAGATAATATCTAATCATTAGCTATCATACATATATCTATGTGTGTATGTATAAAAAAGATAATATCTAATTATTAGTCATCATATTTATACAAATTAGAATATAAAAAATATGCCATATTGAATAAAAATTACTCCTCTTAATTCAATGCCAACTTTTCCATCAATAGTTGGATGTGAATTTAACAGAAGAATTAAAAATAAATTGATTGAAATATTAGATAAACCAAATCAAATATTCCAAATCAGGG
>JANHAO010012258.1:0-16504 GCA_026873985.1 Saraca asoca | reverse complement strand
ATTTTGGTGCAGAAGTTATCCATTTAAGATCACTCTCACAATCCCATAACCCTTTATAGGATTGATAAAATGGACTTCTCACCATAGGCTTCATCTTATTTATGCATGAGTCATAAATATGAACACAACATGCAATATAAGATGAATATTCAACTTTTGTTATCCAAATCCACAGATCGCTTAGTCATAGATGCAATAGAGCTTCAATCAAATTGACTCTAAGGCACCTATATTCGACTAATATCCATGTCCTATGGGCATCCAGACATCATATACATATAAAATGCATTCCTACCAACTGTTATCAAACTTCACCATTTGTATACCTATGTGCTCCGCAGAAATGACCTAATCGCTTAGGGAGTAGATTCTGTATCCGTGTGAGGTAGAGGGATGGTAGCAGAATCTTGGGGCTTTGAAGAATATGGAAATAAAAGAGTGAGTTTCATAGAAACTCAGTGAGTAAACAATCCCATGATCACCCAAGAATCTCATTTAAAAATCATGTTCGAAAATATATATATATAATTATGGCTGTGAAAACATGCTTACCCATTTGAATGTCATAACCTCATAACAAATTTGGAAGTTTCATCCATTAAGATAGTTAAGCAATTGCAAGATAATATTTAACAGAATGAAATATACAACAATACATGATACTATGGAAAATATCCATTGTGGCGTGAACATAGGAAAATATTTGATAAAGCTTTTTAAAGTTTATTAGTACTCGAATAACAAAATATTCAACTGGAATCCTAAAGAAAAATTCCCAGAGGTAATTGTTACATCATAAGCATGTTTGTCCCTGTCCCACCTTATTTACTCCATTATATATTTGAATATTAACCCCTGTCCCACCTTATTCACTCCATCATATTTCTTTTATTCACAAGTGCACTTGAAGTTTACTAATGAATTTCTCAATGGATCCAGTATCTTAAGACAACATTTTAATAAGATTATGAAGCATGAAATTCATTATTCAGGTAAGTAACATTTATCAAACATAAATACATAAACCTACTGATGCATTTTTATAGCTGCTCATCATATAGAAAATAGGATTGTCAATTCCAATGACATAACACAAGATGAAAACACATCATTTAATCATGGCAAACCATTTCATAAAGATCGACAACATAGACATATGTTTTGAGACCACTTTAATATATAGGGAAACCCCCTTATTTAAAAAAGATTTATAATATTTTATATAATAAAATTATTTTATATTTACAAATGGGATCATTAAGTGAGGAGGATTGTCCACTCACCTTAGACACTTCCTAGAAAGTTGAGTCAGCTAAATCTCCAAATTGAATGTCAATATGCTTAACTCTTTGATAAGAACTCTACTGAAGCAAGATAATGCAAAACAACAAGAGAAATTTCAAATTTCTTTTAGTTAGAACAGTAAGGGTTTCTAGGAAAATTTCTTGTAAACTAGTTACAGGATTACTCTAGAATAAATCTTTTATTCTAGAATTACTCACCGGGGTCTGAAGTACCATTGGTCAGCTTGCCGTCGACAGAAGCTTTGCTAGCAAGCTAATGCAAGAAAGGGCTAAATAGTGCTGAGATAGAGGAGAGGAAGCTACTACTACTGTCGTTGCTGTGAGCAGGGCTACTGAGCAAAGGCGCTGAAGGAAGAAGGAAAGGCATCGACCGGTGGTCTTAGATTGCCGGATGGAAATGGTTTGAAGGAAAAGATTGCCAGAAGTCACCATAGAGAAGAAGAAAGCTTCGAAAAAACAAAGCCATACGTGCGTCAGAGAAGAGGAAGATGATGGAAAACTACTGGCAGCTCACCAGATGACGATAGCATGCCAGAGAAGGAGGAGGATGGAGAGAGAACGAGATGGGGCTACCAGGAGAAGAAGAGAGGAGACTCACACTACAGAAAAGAAAAAATTCGGTTGGGTTATCATAAAAAGGAATAAGGAAAATTATAGTTTTACCCCAGACTTTTCCATCAACTTCAACAAGGCCTTCGTGAAAAATAATAAATTACAATCCGATCCCAATGACAATTTTCAAAATTTCACTTCAGTCCTTCAGCCTTTTTTTTTTTTAGGTATTACAAATTCCCCCTCCCCAATAAAAAAATTCATTCTCAAATTCTAGGAACAAAGTCATAGGGAGTGAAGGTCCACACTAACACATCACTCAAACAACTGGGGGTATCTATACATCATGAGGGACTCGGACTTCCAAGTGATTTTCTTTTTTTTTTCCCATGATTCTCCCTATGTTACCATACTAGAAAGTATCAATGGTGAAGCCACCATTCCCCCCAAATTCACTAGAACTTGACTGAGTGTCAAGTATAAGGGTTAAAAGTCCATCCTAAGGAGTATAATTTCTATTGTTATTCCTAATGTTAAGCAAATACACATCATTACCAATTTGTTGTAGCCTCCATCTCTTCAAGAAGCCTTTCTATATATATTCATAGATAAAACTCCCTAAGGGGATGGAATTTAGGGATCTTTCTCCCTATCCCATAACTTGGTTTTGAAATTTCACATTGAAGTCTAATGCCATGTTGGTTGATTCGATTATGGCAAGTTGGAGGGGCACTTGCAAGAAGGGCCACACTTATAGACTAAAGGCTTTGCTTTTACAATGGCCCCATTATAATTGAATGGGATCTCTCCCCCATTTGATAGCATAAGAACATTTTCCTGAGTCAGAGCATCTCTTAGTACATTTGCATGCCTATGGAGGAATGGGATTGCAACAATCAGGGTATATCATGATAATGTAAAGGGTGGGGGTTTTTCATCATCTGTGGTATTCACAGCATATATTAGAGTTCACTTTTTGCCACCAAAAATGTCCTCAACACATAAACCTTTACTGCTATTTTTTAAAGCAAGATTGCTATGCTCAAGTTTCTGATCATCAGGTTCCTTATTAGTGTTTATAACATTTCCCCAAATTATTAACAAACCAGTTTCTTCATAAGTAGCACTTCCTTTCCAAAACAATGTGGTGGTGTCTAGATGGGTAAGCTTAATGAATATATATGTATTGATGGGGATGGAGGAAGTGAGAAAAAAGGAGACAATTGTATTGGTTTTAAAAAGAAGGTGAAAGAGTAGAAGAAGGTTCTAGTTTTAGAGGAACTTTTACCAGATCTTCAAGGACACTCTAATTTAGACATCAAGCCAAATATGAATACCCTATCTAATGCAATATCCATTGCACTAAATTTTCTTTTCAACTCAAGCTGGCACTTATTGCTTGTGCAAGATAATGCAACAATAGTCTGGCTCATATAAGGCAGCTGTGTTTGTAAGGTTAACTAAGGCTAGGGAAATTTAATGGTCTGATGATCTAAGAACCGCAGCAGGACAGTGGTTTACAATTGATTTTGGATAATAATGCTACTAGTGATAGGAAAGGACTTGCAAAACTCTTCAACACTGCATTGATTTACAATCCCATGGGAAGTCATTAAACAGGTGACTAAAATAAGATAACCAAGAATCATAATTTAGGGAGTATTGCAGCAGGCGGAACTGGTTAGAGTAGCTGGATGTAGCTCTTACGTAACTATTGAAGGAGAAAGACCCATTCTAATAATGGAAAGCTAAGATCGGTGAGGTTCAAAGCTATCACATGTTGACAAGAATCACATATGACATCGGACCAAGTGTAGTGACTAGTAGAGGCATTCCATGAGGAAGAATAGATTATAGGCTATCAATAATGGTTGTTTTCAAGGATAAAAGCACACAATAACTAGTTTGTGTCTAAGATAATATCAAAGTCCATCATATCCAGGATAATCAAGTTGGCGAGCGAAACAGTTCCACACATGCCAATTCCACAAGAGGAAACCATTTCACTAGCTATTAATGTCTAAGCCAGGGGACTAATTATCGACAGCTATAATTTTAGAAGGATTCAGATCTAACAAGTCTTAGTCAAATAGGTGGATACAAAAGAATAAATTACACTAGGATAAAACAATACATAAGCTAAAATAGAATTGGCTGTTAAGATACCTATGACCATAACATTAAAAGCCTGAGCGTCTTGCCTCATCAAAGTAAATGCTTGTGCAGTAGTCTTTTGATCGCCACCATAGCCTCTACTAATTGAACCTCTACTTCCACCTCTCATAGCGGATCCATATACTGAGGGCTTGATGGATTAGGCATTGCCTGAGGTCCCTGCGACCCTAATGCCACTAGGTGAAGTAGATAAATGAGAGCAATCTCTCACCATGTGCCCCACTTGGCCGTATCTATAGCATGCTCTCAATGGTTGCTTGCAAATCCCCACATGATTCTTTCCACAAGATTAGCACAACCCTGGTGCCTTATGTCTATCTGAAGCAGAGGGGCTAAAACTAGATCCCTCAAAAGAGTGATGACTAAAAGCAAAGGCACCTGAAGGTCCTCTAAAATGGGGTGTGCTCAAGGCTATGGATATTTGTCTCCCTGTGTCCCCATTAGAACCTTGAGTTCTAAATTTCTTCCAGGGGCCTCCTTGAAATTCTCTGCCTTGGCTTCTTTCTCTAAACCTCACTTCCAAGTGAATGGCCTGACTGTAAGCTTGTTCATATGTAGTGTCTTTAGTGAATGATATAGAATTAAAGTATCGATCATTGAGACTACTAACAAATCTCCAAGCTTTTTCTTGTTCATTAGAGACCATATTACTTGCAAACTGAGAAAGGTGAAGAAATTACGCAGCATACTCCAAAATCGATAATCCTCCCTGTTTCAAATTTTGGAACTTTGGCATTTTTACAAATCGCTGCCCTGGAGGAAAGAATTGCTACGGGAAAGTCATACGGAATGCTTCCTAAGTTTTCGCTCTACCTCCCGAGGAGCTATGATTTACCCATCCTTGGTACTAGGTAGCAGCGATATCATCCAGCTGGAATTCAATCAGTTGTACATATACTTCATTTGGATATCTTAAGACCAGTCATAGTCACTCAATTTGATTCAGGAATGTAAGGGGGTCCATCTCTAACCCAATGCCAAAAAATCTAGGGGGTTTAAGCTTATGAAATTCCTTTAAATAATTAGAGAGATTTACAGGAGGAGGTGGAAGGGGTGGAGGCATATGAGTTTCTGGCCCCCTTCCTTGACTCTGTGTCCCATGTTGAGTCATTTTATTCATAAATGCTGCCATCATATTTTTAAAATCTATAAACCATGCTGGATCCTTGAAAGAAAAAGACCAGCTGAAGTCCCTGATATAAAAGGAGCTCCTAATTCAAATCGGAAGCTTTCTACTTGTGATTCCCTTCGTGTAGATTTACCTTGACCTCTAGTCCTACCCCAGCTCTAAGGGATAGTCTGAGAAGAAAATGATTGTTGGGTGCTTCTACCATCATGTTTTGTGTCTTGGATCATCGGCTGAAAGATTGCTAGATTTTTTTGCTCCCCTGGTCATGGGAATAGCGATATGAAGTATGTCCCTGGTTAGTCCTATTTGAGCTTTCCACTCGATATGAACCCTTATGTCTTTGATTATTATGATCCTCGCATGTTAGGTGGACCACTGATCTTGTCCATAAATTGGTGGAGAGTGCAGAGTCAACATGTTGATGCATTTGTCTCATTGGCCTCTCCTCCTAAGCTCCTTGCCATGGCTGCCAGAGCTCTCCTTTAAGTGTAGTGGCCCCAACTTGGTTTTACGTGCCTCAAGCTTGTGCCTGTGCCAACATTCTAACCATACCAACCAACTCCTTCACTGTGTTCTCCAGTGCTTCCTAACGCTGGCGCCACATTTGCACTTTATCAGTCCTAAGAATAATAACAGCATACTGGCGTGAGGTGTTGGAGGCAATCGAATGGCTACACCTATGGCAGGGACAACGGAAACACCCACCACGAGATGAACTAATTCCTAGTGTTGTCCTATGTGACCTTCCAGTTGGTCAACTGGAGCGTCTAAACTCCTGGTGGTTCTTCCTCTAACCATTACAGTTGAATAGTAAATCTATTAGAAAATTAACCAAAATGTTGATATGTGATTTCAGTTAACCCAAGTCCTGTAACTCTAAACTACAAACAGATAGTGTGGAAAGGGTGAGAAATGAGAGAGATAGAGGAAGAACAGGGGATACCAGAAGTTTTTAACGTGGTTCAGCTGAATGCAATACCTACATCCATGGTTATGGTATTTTTTTTGTCTATTTTGATAGAGTTTTTGTATCTGTTGGATGTTTGATCCCTATATTTTAATTGTCTCTGCAAGTTCTCCCTATTTTTTTAGAGTATCTATTTTTCTTCAAGGATTCTCTCTCTAAAAATTGATTCTCTCTTTATACAATGATTTCAACCCATATTTATAGTTGATAGGTTGTATAATCTTGACATAGTCTAAAAAAGGAAAACTAATAAATTAATTATAAGTTAATTTCTGTAAGTTGGTCCATGAAAGTTGTTCCCTCCTCGGGTTTAACTACAGCGAGCATGCCTCGACTAGTGAGCTAGACCTAATGACCTGAGGTTGCTGTTGACCTTTGACTAGTGATTTGAGTTCACATTTGACGACCTTATGCCTTACTTCAACCACCTCAATCCCAGTTGAGCTAGGCCCTTATTAGCTGGGCCTGTCCATTGGGCTTTTACCAACCCATTTGCATGGTTCCACAAATACTCATAACAAATACCTTTTATAATATTTTAAGTAATTTCATATTTGATTAAAATGTTAATTTATATTTGATTTGTTGTAGTGTTCTCATCAAACAGGAAATGTTGAGTATGGGTACTTTTTATTAAGGTATATGAGTGGTATAATCACTTAAATGGAGGAAAATCACCTCGATCCATAACAAGTATAATAGTTTGATTTGGATATTTGATATATGGATATGTGATTTGCTTTCTCTCTCTCTCTCTCTATATATATATATATATATATATCTATTTTGTAGTATTTTGGAGATACCAATACTTACACTCAAGCTCAAATTGACCAAATTTGATATCAGTGGACTGAGTTTCTCTTATTATTATGATAAAGACCAATAAAAAAGTAGTGATTATTATCTATTTTGCAGCTTTAATGAATTATAATGTATATAGATTTTGTTGTACTGCAATGAATTAGTAAGTTGTAATAAATTAGTCTCTTATTTTTTTTAAAAAAAAAACTAGTTAAGAGAAACGAAATCAGCTTAAAATGAAAATTATGACATTAGATGCCTTTTTTTTTTAAAAAAAAAAAGACTAGTCTTTATATATATAGATTTATATATTATTGATTAATATATCAGAGATATTTTTTTTTGTTAAAATTCAAATTATTTTGCCTAATTTCATTTATGAACAAAATTTATTCTCTGACAATTAATTTTTCATATTCTAAAATCAAATAATTCCATTTTATAAAGTCTACATACAGAATATTTTAATAATTTAATACCATTAAATTAGATAAAATAATTCAAGAATTTAACCATCATTAATGGGAAAAAATAATTAGCCTTTGAACAATTTATTTGTGAAATTTGTAATATATCATCTAAGAAAATAAAATAGACAAAAATATATAGAAAATAATTAGTTAAGAGAAATGATGTTGGTTTTTTTTTTAAATAAAATCGACATCTAAAATGAAATTATAACATATAATATTAGGTGTTTGATTTAAAAAAACTAGTTGAGAAAAGATGTTGATTGTTTAGAGAAAATTGACATCTAAAGTGTTTACAAGAAAAAAAGTCTCTACATATTTTTAATAGATTTATATATTATAGATTAAAATATTAGATATATTTGTCTTGTTAAAACTTAACTTATTTTGTCTAATTTTATTTATGAACAAAATTTAATCTTTAACCATTAATTTTTTATATTATAAAATCAAGCAATCCATTTTACAAAGACTATGTACAAAATATTTCAATAATTCAATACTATTAAATTGAACAAAATAATTTGAGAATTTAATCATTACATAATGGATAAAAATAATTTAAAAAATAGTTAATCTTTGATTATTTGTGAAAATTGTAATATTATCTAAGAAAACAAAAATGAACAAAAATAAATTTAAAATTAATAAGACGGGGTAGTGAGAATCATAAAAATTAAGGTGTCAATTTTGACCAAATAACCGACACAGAACTTTTTCCATTTATATAAAAGTTTTTACACATTTGACTATCACTCTCGTTTTCTTCAGGGTTTAATATCGTAGCTCTTTCCCCCTTCATCTTTGGTGATTTGAAAATACTCTCACTTTCACTCTCTTGCCAACCACAGAAACATAGTTGACTCTCTCCTTCTCCCTTTTTCCATAGTTTGAATTGATCTTCTCTCTCTCTCTCTCTCTCTCTCTCTCTCTCTCTCTCGCAATAGTTTCTAGGTTACAACTACGTTTCTTTTTGAATTTTATTATAGTTAGAATACAAAAATGCCATAATACATTTCTAGCATAGGACATGTCTAACTTGTTTTCTAATATGTTTGGGATTGTAAATTTGTAATTTTAGTTTCAATTTCTACATCACAAATAAAATATAATTAATTTAATTTTAAAATGAAATTTTAAAATGTATTTAATTTAATTTAATTTATTAACAAAAGTCCAATATTGCCTTTTCTTTTAAGTTTGTTTAATTTTGGATAGCCATGGATTGCTAGTGGGTGTATGCTAATCGGTTAAGTGGAGAATATGCATATTATGGGGTTATTGAAGACATACGAAAGCTTGACTACATAAAATTTAGGGTGTCTGTGTTTTGATGTAAATAGGTTTAGAATAACAATAACATTCGAGTTAATGAGTTAGGGTTTATGTTGGTAGATCTTAATAGAGAGGGTCATAAAGGAGAATCGGTCATAATGACATCCCAAGCAAAATAAGTTTTTTTATATCATAGACCCTATTTATAAGAAGTGGTTTGTAGTTCTTTAAAGGAAAAAGTAGATTGTTGGTGATAAGGATGAAGAAGAGATAAGTAATAATATTTAGGAGAACTTTTCTTTCTTTTCAAGACTACTTCCTATGAATGATGAAGGAAATATGAATAAGTTTTATGTGTGAGATGATCATGGTAAAAGAATATGGGTTAAAGATCCTCCTAAAGAAAAAAATTAAGAAAAATAGAAAGTAATTGATTGTGTTTATTAGCAACTATATAATTTTAAATTTAGATGTTTATACTTGATATATTACGTATTCATTGTATACAAGCAACTAACTATATAATTTTTAGTTTATATGCTTATAATTGATTATGTATTTATTAACATTAAGATGATTTGATAATAAAATTGTTTGATTTTAGTGGAGTAGAAATTGCATCATCAAAAAATCCAATCATATGGTAATAATATACAATTCGTATAGCTTCTTGAATGATTTGCTTATATGAAATACATATATCATTTTGCTAATTTCATAAAAAAAAATAAAATCTTGCCTTTCAAGTAAATTGACTCAGAAATTGTATATATAAAAATGCAGCTTGGACTTATATAGATGGATATGACAATGCTTGAAATTTCTTTTAGGTAATTGATTGTGTTTTGTATATGTAGGCAACTATATAATTTTTCATTTAAATACATTTACTTGATATATTATGTGTTTATTATATTAGTGTTTATTCTTACTTGAAGTGTTTGTGTGTGTAAATGCAGCTTGAACTTATATATGAATGGATATAGCAATACTTAAAATATATCTTACTTGAAACCCTCATCAATATCAGAAATTGTATTACAAAAGAAGGCTTAAATAGAGGTAAAGTACAATTGAGAAAATTTAGTTAAAAAGTAAGTAAAATATTTTATAGACTTGTTGTTAAAATGTTATATTCGATTTTAATTTAGTTTTATAATGTTTTGAATTTTTTGTTGATAATAAAATATTTAAAGTTGTTGAAATTAGGATTATGTTGAGTGATTATATATTTTGGTTTGCTAGTTGTTTTTGCAAAAATGTAAATAGCATTAGGTTTCTACAAAAAATGTAGCTAAGGTTAGGATTTTTTTTTAAGGGAAAAGATGATTTCTTTAGTTGCTCAATAAAAGATGCCGTCTTTAGTATTATTTTTTTTGTTCAAGAAAAGATGTGGATTTGTGATAAAAATCAACGTTTTTATTGAAAGAAAATACGTCATTTATTCTTTAAAAATTGACATGTAAAAAATTTTTAAATAAAAAAATATCAATTATATATTAAAAATTGACATTGTTTTTAATTTTACACATCGATTAAAAAATTGACATAAATTATTTTATTGCTCAGATAGATATTAATCTCTAAACCAACATGATATGTATAAAATAATTTAGGTGTAAATATATTTTTGTAGCAATGATTTTTAAAAATTAAACTTACACTGTCTAATCAAGCTGAATCAAAAAGGTGATTAGAGAGCTAAGATTTAGGTGAATGGCTTTGATCATTGAGTGATAGTAAGGTGGCACTTATGTTGACTTAGTATAAGTTAATACCTTAAAATCCATCAAATTAATAGCCTCACAAATCAAAGGTGTGTTTTTTATGGCCAAAATGGGTGTGCATCAGCATCTTGTCTTGTTTATTTTTACATAGTAATTTGCATTAATTACCACTTGACAAGCAAATTAAAGATAGCTTCCTAGCCGCGTCGCATAAACAAATGATGCAATGTAAAGTCATATATAGGAGTAAGAACCATCCTGTAGGCCAGCAAGCTTCCCTTGGATACCCACCAGTACCACAAAATCGAAAAGGGAAAAAGAGATGAAAGGGGAAATGAAAATTGAATGTTTCTTGCTGGCAAATTAAGGCCATCTTGTTACATGTTCAGGGGATTTTGAGTAAGAGTCAACAATTAAGACAACTTTAATTATGGGCTTAGATTGTCCTTTATGCGACCTTCCATTAGAGAACTGTTGTACCTTGTCAGATTTTGTGGTTAGTTTAATAATTATTCCTTGTTCATCATGAAGGTACAACTTTTTAATAGAACTGTCTTTGGACTACCTAGGATTCGTCTTTTGGTCCATTTTGTCCAAAGTGTGACTTAGTATAACATTATGAATACTCGTTCCAATAACATATAAAAATCTTGATATTTTATCCTGTTCATAAAATGTTAATATCTAGGTTACTATTGTTATTGTTAAGGTAAAGATAATCTTTTAAGGTAAAATTTATTATTTTGAAATTCATTCTCAATGATTAAATCTTTAATAAAGTTAATTGTATCATTGATTATAAAAAAGAATAATATGTCTTTCTCTTAAACTTTTGCTACAATGAAAAAGAAAAAAAAATGGGGGGATGACTAAGTTGAAGAAGACCTCCTGGATATGCAAAACACAAACTATGCAAAATGATGAAACAAGAAAATGGCATTTCCCATTCTCTCATAACCATTTTTTTTATTTTATTTTGATTGCATATCATATGATCTCAATCTCTAATAAAAAAACGTATCAAGGGGAATAACCTTGGCTTCTCTGCTGCCTCTCATACTCTTCCATGGGGTTGAACTCATCAGGGTGCTTGCTTTTGTCATAGTAACCTTCATTCTTAGTGTCACTTAATCCTTCTTCTCTCTTGCCCTTATAGCTGTTGCCATGGTAGTAGTAGTTGTTGTTATAGTAACTACCACTATAGCTGTTGGAGTAGCCGCCATTGTTGTAGCTATTTCTGTTCCCTTGATTGTTGAAGTTTCTGCTAGGGCTGCTATTGTAATTATTGCTATATAAGTTCGTGTTTGGATAACCAATTTTGAAGCTCTTACCAGTTAGTCGATCTTCCTTAAAAACCTCATTTTGAGAGGTTATGGTGGTAGATGTCTCTTTGGTAGGAGGAGAGAATGATTCTTTAAAATCATCTACACCATAAAGGCCATAGCTATCTCCATTGTTAGTGAAAAAAGAAGGTTCTGATGATGGTGCTAGTATTGACTGGTCTGATCCTTCTGCGTCTGCTGGTTCTGGTGCTGGAGCTTTTGCTTCTATGGCTTTCTTATGCACAACTACATGAGGCTAAATTTGATTGAGATTGTTCATGATTCTGAAATGGCTGAACAGGTTAAAGAACTTGCTCTCTTTGGCTTGGATTTGGGGTGAGAAAAAGAGCACTAAGACTAAGAGGAAGAAGAAAGGAAGGTGGCTTGTGAGGGTGGAAGCCATAATAGTGGACAACAATGAGAGATACCAAATGGTGGATGTTGGGCTGGTTTTATAGAAGAGGCATACGCTTGAAAGAAATGGGCTGGTGTGATTATGCGTGGATTGAGGAAAGTGGGTGAGGTTGTGGGGTTGGTTATGATAACCTATAGAGCAAGTTACTTGTGCAAAAGGGTTTAGCAATTATGTTTAATTTTGTAAACTCATGTATACTTGCACTTAATTTAGAATTCCTTTGGGACAAGTAACTTATAAATTAATCAAGAGTTGGTAAGTTAATTATTAGTTATTTTATTAGTTGTTAACTAAAAATTGAAAACTAATAAATTAATTGATTGTATTAAAAATGTTTAATAAAATTAATTATTGAACTATCTTATAAATATAAAATAACATAAAAGAATATATTAATATCATTAGATAATATATGGAATAAATTAATTTATATTTATTTTAAGACAATAGTATACTGATATAATCAAAATATTTAAAATAAGAATAAAATTAAAATTTAATTATATTTTATTACATCATATATTATTTATTTACTTATTTATTTTTATTTATTTATGTTGAATTAATGAGCATAGACTAAATATGTAATGATATATGAGGATTTTTTTGTTCTTTTTGACTTTGTGAAAAAAAGTATTGAGAATAATATGATATTAAAAAAAATAAGTATTGAAAATAAGGGTTTTTAATTAATCAAGACATAAATTATCAGTTAATCAAAAGAAGAGGAATAAATTAAGAAAAATATTTGAAAACTTTATACTAATAAGATATACGTTACTTGAATAAACTTTTCAACATAGAGTTTCTTTTAAAAAAAAATTAATGTACCAAATACATCTAAAACATGAAAAATAACTATTTGACTAAGTCAAAAAATTAAAAATCTAGCTTTTTTTAATTTAAAAATGTCTGGTGTATTAGCTTTTTGAAAAGAAAAAAATAAACTCTTTCATAGGACATTACTCAAAATAGTGTATAACTTAAGAGAATAGAACTTTCAATTATTTTATCCTAATTTATATCTTTTTACGATTAATTGACAATTTATGTCTTAATTAATTTGAGACTCTCTTCAATGCTTTTTTTTCTAATATTTGTTTTCAATACTTATTTTTTCACAAACCTAAAGAGGGATAAAAATATGCATATCATTGTATATTTGGCTAATACTCATTAATTTAATATAAATAAATAAAAATAAGTAAGTAAATAAATAAATGTATGATGTCATAAAATATAACTAATTAAATTTTCGATAATTTTATTTATATTTTGAAAATGAATTTATTCCAAAATACTCTCTATTAGTATTAAAATATCATTTTATATCATTTTACATTTATGAACTAGTTCAATAATAAATTTTATCAAATATTTCTGATATAATTAATTAACTTATTAATTTTCAACTAATAATTAGTAAAATTGTTAACAATTAGTTTATCAGCTATTACGTCAAATAAACTCTTAGAAGATGTGGAGTCAATGAACAAATAAAACTAATTTAAATTTGATTAAATTAAATGTACAAGATAGGGAGACATTTTACTATGCTAATTTCAGCTAACTCTTATATTGAATTAGTTAATAAAATTTTTTATTTTCAAATACTCATATCTTAAGTTTAAATTTCACTGCTAACAATTTTAAGAGATCAAATAATTTATTACTATCATCGTAAGTCTTCAAAAAAAGTGGAAGTATAAATTAAACTTATAACAAAACAACCTATTTTACTCTTAATATTTAATCTTTATTTATTAAAAAAAATTATCAGTGTCAGTCGAAAAGTGGGTCTCTGCTCTACCAATAGTGTGAGAGAACTCTCTTTTGCCATCTAATATTTGATTAGAGACCTAATGCAATCTATTGTTGTCATGGTTTGTTAGGCAACGAAATAGCAGGCTAATAAAGATGAGAAGGGAGAAGGGAAAAGGATTCAACGAAAACCAATTATGGAGTGAGGATTTTTAATTTAGAAGTAGTGTTAAAATTTTATTAAATATATATAATTTTTAAATTTTTTGAGGATGGATCTAAAGTTTAGAATGCAATTTAGTTGATTTTAAATTTTACTTTCGAGTATTATATCCAATAAAATCTAATCCAAGCCAATAAGAAATGAGACCATCGTAGCTGCCACTCACACTATTCCCACATGAAAGAAATGGGTAACATGTAAAGTCATGCAAAGTAAGTTTGAAGTAGGAGAATCTTGCAGTGATTTTGTAAGTATAGCTGCGAGTTGGTCAAAATGAAAAATAGAACACTATTGAGGATTGAGGAGTGAGATTAGTAACAAGGACACATTTGCAGATTTGTAATGTGATTTGAATTGAGCTGGATCCACGTTGAAGGAACAGTTACTTTGGGGCCTCTGGCAGTGTAGCAGCAGTGACTGCACGATCGCCGGAACTACTGGGGAAATTGACACCAATGGGGACAATATAAAAAGGGGTGGAATATGTGCTTTGGTGGAGATGTTCTTGTACATATAATATATATGTGATGGATATATAATTTGGACCCACAGATAACTAGTTTGATTTTTTTATGATACGTAAATTATAAATTTCTAACCAAGTTAGGATTAAAAAAAAAAAAAAGATGAATATATTATGCCCCCTAGATTGTGTTTTAGTATCAACTTACCTCATTCAACTTTAAAATTGATATTTATCCTTGTTTTAACTTAAATAAAATCATTAACTCAAATATTAATTGTAACGATTTTTTTAGAAGCTTGACTTTCTTATGTAATTCAATAGTTGGCTTTATTATTAATAAAGTAACCAATCTTAATAGCTTTTCAACGTTTGCAACGAGGATGATAATAATAGATTCTTTTGATGATATTTCAATGTCAAATTGAGGGAAAATTTGAGGAAACTCTTCCTTCTTTAGAATAGTATAATTCTTCAACAAATTTATTGAAAAAGTGAGTTGAAGAGATATAGTTTTGTGAATTTTTTTTGAATTAATTGATTTTGTTTTAATCATATAAATTAGTTTGTACACTTTTGAAAATTTTATAGTTCTAATTTAATATATTATTTTTTATTTGTTTTAGATAAAACTACTACAATTTACCTATATGGTTAAAACAACTAAAAAATATGGAGCTCGTTGTTTGGAAATTTATTGAATAGATGTGGTCATGTCTATAACTTCTTTATGGTGTTGATAATAGTTCATTAAGCTTGAGTGAAATATTCCTAAAATAGTAAGTAAGAAGTTTTGTTTAAATAGACAAATTCTGAATGGACATTGATGGAATAGAATAGGACCAGACCCAATCAATGTTAAAAAAAAATTAATTTTTTCATGCAACTTAAAGAACAAAAAAAAATAAAAATTAATATAAAATCTCTTTAAGATTAACATCTAACTAGCAGCATCATTTAAGTTTAGGCTTGGAATGAAGAGGACAAAATGGGCTGGGCTTGTAATTTAGACGCCAACAATTGTCCTCCAAGTTTTATAGGTTTGAACAGCTATGTATTGATATGGGCCTGTGCTTTCTGTCTATTTCAAGTCACCTTCGGTTGCCTCTGCCACGTCGGCTTCGATGTGTCCAACGTTGGATTTTGCGGTGCTTCCACACAAGACTGGTACCACTGCCACATCACACGCCTCCTCCTTTTGGCTCTCTTTCAATCACTCTATCTTACCATGTGATCCGTTGGATTAATTGGAATGAGATTATATCCTATGGTAGCCGCTGCATGGAATCACTGTTTGCCTGACTCAGTCGGACTTACCGAGCGATAACACGTGTCTATGCGTGGCTGTTTCGGATTTATAGCTGACTTTGTAATATGTAACTGCCATAGGGTCCATGCGGATATCTGCAGGGGGGACCAGAGACCGTGGGCCTCCATGCACTCGCACTGACAAAAATACATGTCAATTTTGTATTCCAATTTCTCCACTCGCGTATCTTGCACGTGTCTAGCACGCTCCTTTTCTCTCTCCTATAGTTTCATGAAATTTTCGTTACAGACTAACATCAAAAATATTTCTCACAGATAACAATATAACAATGAATAAATTAAATAATTTCTATTCTTTTAATTTTTTATATTTATAATCAAAAATAAAAAAAATTATTATAAAAAATATTTTACAACACAACAAAGAACGAAACTTCGAGCCTGTTTGAAAGTGTTTTCAGGTGTTTTTGTTTTATTATTTTTTAAAACAATTTTTTAAAAACTGTTTTTAAAAACTGTTTTTCTAAAATCAACAGTTTTTAAAAAATTAAAAAATAAAAAATTTGTTTGGATGTAAATTTTAAAAATATGTGTTTTCTTTATTTTTGAAGATGAAAAAAATATATTTAATATTATTTACAACTTTGT
>JANHAO010012257.1:0-16533 GCA_026873985.1 Saraca asoca | reverse complement strand
GTCTTTTCTACTTATTACTTAATGTAAACATCACTGTAGCTTGTAATTAATGCATGTCTCCTTCTTCCTTCTATAAAAGAGGAGATCCGGTAAAGAGAAAAAAAAAGAATAACATATGTACAAAAACTCTAAGCAGAAACCATTTGTAATCCTGCTAATATATCATACATACCGTGAACGTAGGGTCCAGTAAGATCTGGATTTAGTCGAATCACGTTAAATCTGGTGTCTTCTCCTTACTCTTCCTTCCATCCCATTTCATTTTTGGTCATTCTTCTCATCAGCTAATCAGAAATAGGCCTGAGATTCCGAAGAATCCCCCGTTGGTCGGAGTTTGGAATACAACCAAAATCCAACGTCAACAATAAGTATAGGTCAAATACATAATAATATGTATTTTTTCCCTTGTCTTTTTGAAAAAAAATAAAAATAATATGATATTAAAAAATTATTAAAAATGAAAGTTTCTAATTAATTAAGATATGAGTTGTCAGTTAATAAAAAAAAGAAGAATAAATTAACAAAATAATTGAACGTTTTATTTTAATAAATTATACTACTTGAATAGCATTTTAGAAAAGAATTTTTTTTTTCGACTACCATAATTTAGGACCTACAGTTATTTTATCATTTGACCATTCACAATTTGATTTTCCAAAGTAAAGAAAATCAGTTAGTCTGAAATAAAAATTGGGAAATGTTTTGGCATACTCTAAATTTTTACGAATTTTTTATAAGAATTTAATATAAAAATAGTAAATATTTTTAAAAATTTATATTTTTTTAATAAAAGATTGTAAATATATTTAAATTTTTTATGCAATAAATACATAAAAATTATGATTTTATCTTTTAAAATTACATTAAAATTTTTATAAAAAATTAATAAAAGATACAACTTTCAACGAAATAGTTATGCAAAGTATGGAATTTGTTTTATAAAATTATATTTCTTGAACGTTGATTGAAGCATAACGCATACAAATTTTGCTAGATAAGATGCATTCAGCTCAAAACGCCCGTGGTCGGACAGAATTGCCTGGCATCTCCCCACTTTTAGTACATTATCTTGCTTACTGACCATTTACGTTCACCCAAAAGTTGCCACCACAAATAATGTCCGAATCCAAGCTGTTTTTCACTGTACAACAGCATACAAGTAGTTGAGACTTTGAGCCTTGAGATAGAATTAACCTGTTTGCAAAACGTCAGTTCTTGCTTTATTTTGTATAATAAAATTAGTGTCAAATCTATTGATTCCAAGATAAAATCTCAAATCTAGCAATATATTTTATAAGAAAACTTTCATAACAAAAATTAAATAGCATAAGGTTGTTGTTAATTTGCAACAATGTCAATGAATCTTAGCATTTTATCTATATATGTTTCTTTGAATCCATCAGATTCATTGTGGGTTGGGTGGAGATTTAATGCCTGACTGAATCAATGCTTCAATGCATCTGAGTGCCAAGCCAACTGAAACTCATACTTTTCTGTTGAAAACAACCCTTCAAATGAATCAAAACGTAAAAATAGATTGAGTTAATTTTGGAAGAAAAACTGCCACTGTCATCATTATTGAAGATGGAAATTTGCATCATAATCAGAGTTGGTTTCTTCCTCAGATTTATTTAGCTGATGGAAACTAAACAGGAAAAGGTATGGGGTTTTGGTAATCAATTGCAGTTGATAATGGCAAAGAGCTGAGTAGGATTTGAACTTTTATGCACTTTGAAACAAGTGGGACTGCAAAAAGGCTGCCCCCATATCCAGTTCAGATGTTTGTGTAAAAAATAAAGCCAGCTCAGTGGGCAAGTACCACGGTAAAGAAAAAATATGGGCATGATATGAAGCTTCCGGACGGTTTTGGAGAGTGCCTTTTTCCTTAGTTGGATGGCTCTGATGATGGACTGTGTTAAAGTTGCATTACCCTGCACCTAATCTCAGTGCTAGTATCGATGATTAGATGATTTAGCTTAGTTCGGTTATTAACCCGGGTTGGTTGGAAGCATATCTTATCTTAATTAACCTCTCTGCGCAGTGGTTGCAAGCATATGAGCCATGGGACCCAGGAGGACTAATGGAGACACAAGATAAATGGTACTAAAAGAGCTGAGGCCCCCGCAAACCGTCTCATTTGACAGATAGAGCTGCAAAAGATGCCTCTAAAGTTGACGACGCTAATTAGGACCACTGTTAACTAGCCCCCCACCCAAAACCCAAAACACGAAAACAAAATGAGTAACCGTTAACCCCACTTCTCTTTTTCACATTTTACGGTACCATGATGTCAAAACCAATCTCCAATTTTACATAGTAAATTACCACTTGCTCTTTTAGTCTCATATTTTATGTTTAGTATAATTTAAGTTAAATTATAAAATTGAGATTGGATTATATGTTAATAATTGCAATTTAAGTTTTTTGGAAAATACAACTGCGTGCAGCATTGCTTGAGTCTGTATCTCAGACATGGCTAGTCCAAATAAATCCTCGAGTTTTTACCCAACCCTCTTTGTAGTCACGTTTGTTGCTGATGTATGATAGGCATAGTGGTTAATAGGATATTGAGGTGATGTGGCATCCACACCAAATTCTTTTCCTTCCAACTTTTAGCTCCCACTTTACTCCACAGTCCATATCTTCCTTTAAAATAATTACTTGGTCACCAACGCCACACTCTCTTCATCCCTTCATTTCCACTCCAACACTCTCTTATGGCAGCAAAACCTCAACAAGCAGCTCCTGTTGGACAAGAAACACTCAAATATCAGGTTATTATTAATTATTTTTCCTTATTCATTCTCTCAACACCCATTTCTTTTTCATTCATTTATTTCTCTTTATCCTTGATCTCTTTTACAGACATGGGTCTTGAAAGTCTTGATCCACTGCGATGGCTGCAAGAAAAAAGTCAAAAAAGTTCTTCAGGGAATTGATGGTATCTACTATCTCTAATTATAGATTTCATCACATGACTAATAACAACATTGTCAAGGTTGCAATTGTATTTCGGAGGAAATTCGGATCGCATTCATCATTATTATCTGCAATCGATCTACAATTTTTTGGAACCCAACCGTAACCATGTTTTAAATTATAAAAAATTGTCTTGTGATTTACAGGGGTGTATAGGACTGAGATTGATTCTCAGCAGCATAAGGTGACGGTGACCGGAAACATAGACGCAGAAACTCTAATCAGAAAGCTTGTGAGATCAGGGAAAACGGCCGAGCTTTGGCCGGAAAAATCTGGGAAGAAGAATAAGAAGTCTGGAAAATCAAAGGGTGGTGGTGATAAAGAGAAGGATGACCAGAACAACAGTGAACCGGTCGACGATGATGATGAAAAAAATGAAGAAAATAAGGATGCCGGCGATCCAGAGTCAGACAAAGAGGATAGTGAAGGTGAAGAGGCTGGTGGAGAAAGTGGCGCCGGCGAAGGAGGCAAGAAGAAGAAAAAGAAAAAGAAAAAGAAGGGGCAGACTGGTGGCGCGCCGGCCAATAATGGAGGTGAAGAAAGCATCGGTGATGCACCGCCGGCGGCTACTGGATCGCTGGTAATGGGACCGAACTTGGCTGCTTCTATGGCGGCGATGAACCAGGGGCCTCCAGTTCAACATGCTTATCCGTACCCACAAATGTACTATGCACCTCCACCGGGACCTCCTCAAGTATATGGTTTGAGTTATAACGCAGCATATCCCAGCTCGAGTGCTTCGTATTATGCCCCTCCCATGCAGGCTTATTATGCTACGTACTCCCGCCTGCCGCCGCCGCCTCCTCCGCCGTCTGATCCAATCAAGCACTACAGTGATGAAGATGATGAAGTTGGATGCTCAATTATGTGAATTACTATCGGTGGAGGATGAATCTGCTACTAGTATGTTGAAAAATGTTTGATAATTGCACTTCTATGTTCAGAAGAACGGCATCTATACATAATATAAGTAGAATAAATTTGACTTCACCTATTTTAAGATTAGCGGGGTTTATAATTATAATATGTATAAGTGTGAGACTTAATTTGTAAATAATAAGAAGTGCATCTAGCTTATTGTTTTAATTTGTAAATGCTAATATTGAGGGAGAGTGGGGGGTCTCAGTTTTGTAATATGCACTACAGAAATGGAGGGTTAGTTAAAGTGGGTTGGAACTAATAAGAAGAGAACATTGTACGGAGGGCTTCAAAGATTTGTCCTTATTCAGAGTTTTTTTTTTTTTTTTTTGAAGTGTAGCTTTTGGGAATTGCTTGGTTAGAAGAAGCCCAATAGCGTTGTAATTTGTAGGACCTGAATCCTCCTTTCCCCTCCCCATCTTATGTGTAAAGTAGATTTTCACGTAAGAAAGTGTTCTCCTTTCTTTGTTCTTTTCTTTTTCTCTTATCTTTATAACTTGCTAGTTAATTCTCTTTGGAAATGTCCAAGTAGCCAAGTAGTGTTAGTTTATTATTTCTTAATCACCTTTTTTAAAAGAAACCCCTTATTTGGTTAAGCATATCAGCTGTATATATCCCTTCCGCTTTCATATTTTGGAGGATATGTCTTTTTAAATTGGTTCTTTTGTTGAGAACCTTGTTTTCTATTTCATTTATGCAAAGCTAGTTTGGTTAATGATAGGAGGGATAAGAAAATACATACATTAATTAGTTCAACAAATCAAGCTACATGCCTTCTCGGCTAAATTGATTTTGGTGGTCAATTAATATGAATTTATGGATATATGGGTTACAAGTTGATATTCAAATTAGGTACCCTGGGAATGAAAAGAAAAAAGAACAAAGAGTAACCTCGATCTCTTGCACTAATCTTTTACCCTAAATCATAATGATATTTAAATTTATACCGAGAGAATTATGACAAATTTAATTGTAGTTAATTTATATTAAAATTTAAAATTATGATTTATAATTATATATTATGCATGATATTATCGTTGTAGATTATACTGCAGTTATAATTTTTTTTTTGGTAATATATATAGAGGCACACATTGTTAGAATTAGTTACAAATCTAATCTTAAAAGATACTCAACGTGCTTACGTTACAACCCATGTACGCACGCTTCCGATCTGCTTCCTTTTCATCCTTCTCAAATATTCCAGAAAGCCTTAGAATTTATGATTCAAAGAAAGTGTAGATATATAATATTAAGCAGAATATGATTTATAATTACCGTGAATCTTGATGCCCAAAAGTTGTGTTTCATGTAGACTGCCAAAGAAGGGGTGGTATGATTTCTTGGGTCCCTCTTGCCTGCCTATGATTTGTTTAGAATATAGATAATTCCCTTCTTATTCCTCTTTACAACATGTTGGTCCTCCTAAGAAATTTCTTTGCAGCTTCCTTTTTTAAATATACATTGAACTTTGTAGTGTTTCAAGGTTTTGGAAACCTTATTCCTATTATTGAAGAGTTGGTGAACAAAAAAAAAGAGATAATTGTCCTTGTGAAACTTAGGAAGGTAATCTTTACAAATTATCTTAGATTTCACTGTTTATTTTATTGTGTGATAATATTGTGAAAAATAATATTGTTTAATTACAATTATTCAAAAGTAAAATTTAAAACCTAATTGTCCTTAGTTCCACTTTAGTTTTTTTTTTTTTTTAATCTTGAGATAATAGGAGAAAATTAAAAACTTAGATGATCAACCTATGACGTATGTCCTTTGTTCCCTCGTTTAGACAGAAGGAGATAGTTGTTAATTTTTATTATTTATATATATTAAAAATTATATTTTTTAATTTTTAAAATATAATACATATTTTTATTCTTCCATTCAATAGAAAAAAATATTTATCAATTTTATTATTTATTTGTTAATTTTGTTAAATCTACATATATTAAAAATTATAATTATATATTTCTAGTTGAATGAAAAGGTATACAAGTATTTCACCGGAACAACTTAGGAAGACAGAGGTATGACAGAACTATGTCACAACATAATTGAAACAGCTTATGAAGACAATACCTTTAATTCCCTTTTCTGAATTATATATGTTTTTAACTTCTTAAGTTGATTATCCAATATAACCAGTCACTTAAATTAGATTTGAAATAAATTCTTTTCGTTTGAGTCCAATTTGAAAGAAAAATATTAGAAAGTGGAATTGGCATGGAAGATATTGGTATAATGATGAATTAAGTACCCAGTCTCGATTATAATGATTATAAGGTTCAACTTAACAAGGCTTTAAATGGCAACCGTGAGTAGTGGGTTTTAAGGTTGTGTTCCATTATCATTAACGCATGACGAGAAGAAATTACTTTTGACCATAAAAAAAGGCCCACTAAATGAAAATTTCTAATATGGGCTTGGCGTGGATAAGAAATAAATATAATAATAAATTTATATTTTACAAATACATATCATGGATATAAATGAATCTTACAAATATTATGATTAATTATTTACTTTTTTATCATTTTAAGTTCACGATAATTTAAGTTCATGAAAAAATTCTTTCAATGAAATCACTTGTAAACTTGATAGTTCATACCATTTTCCCATGGCATCGCACAATCGTTTCTTTTTTTGCTATTACTTTTTGGTCTTATTTAATAATCAATTTATTACATTAGCTATTAATTAATAGTTGATTGTATTATCTAATTTAATTAATTGATAACATTAATTATTTATGTAAAGATATTTTATAAAATTAGTTGTTTACTATTAATTATTTATATATAAAATGATATATAAATATACAAATATATTTTATAACTCATTTGAATATTCTTTTACTTTAATAACATTTCAGATTTTAAAATAATATTTATCATATTTTTCTTCTAAAACAACCTCCATTCATTAAAATGATCAACCTAGATTGATCGACATGTGCCAGGCAAAGTCACAAAACAAGGGCAAAATGTTATGACTCAAATATCTGATCATGACCAGCATGAATATCAATTGATATTACCTCCCTCTAACATGATTTTATTACCTATTTCTACTTATACTTACTTCAATATTTTTTAGTCATATTTACTTAAACTCATTTAGTTAGTCAAGAAATTATAAACTTACAGAAAAAGTAAGAAACATTAAAATATAAACATAATTTTATAACTTATAAGAGCATTATCCAAATAAGGCATATGCCTTTGGGAACATTAGTGTTAATAGTTTTCCATCAAGTTTTCAAAAGTCATGAACTATAAGTCATCCCTTACACTACCTCATATGTCCACACAAGCGAAAAAGTAAACCAAAAAGTTAGATCAACCTGTAGCTTGTCACTGAACCAAAAGTAAAGGTACAACTAACTAAGCCCTCATGGGTAATCTACAACCCTATTATATACAGATTTCCAAATGAGTAACAAAATATAAAGTTTAATGGTAGATACCTTAAGGACCCAACCATCCTATGACCATCATCAATAAGACATTAGGGAGTTCTAAGGGTATGATTTCTACTTCACGTAAGACTTCACATCATGCTATATTCAATATTATGACATAATGGATTCTGACCTCATACATCCCTAATGGACTCTTTATAGTGGTAGTGAACACATCAGTAGTTACTTCAATAGGGTCAACGTCCATCTTTTATTTGAAAGATGGAACATCAACAATAACTTGAGAATCTGAATAAAAAAAAATTCACAGAAGAGTGAGTCTGGGAAGATAAATCTTCACCTAACTTATGAATTTACCAACCATAAACAAATGCATACACATCATAGCAAATATGGACATATGTCATAACATAATTAATAGAAAAGTCATGAGGTCACAAAGACTAACCTCTTAATAGCATCACATAACCTTATCATTGACACAATATAAAGATTCATAATTTTCTCATAGCCTTAAGTAATCATCAATCATCTCATTTTCAGATTGCATTATCATATTGCAAGATAATATCATTTCAGCATTTTCAAAGAATAACAATTCAAGTAATTAAACAAAATAAATAACCAAGATCAAGATTTTCATTGTTACTCCTTTCCACCATAACCCACACAATTGCCAGTCTTATCCCTTCAAGTTCCACCTTATTTCCATGCTACATAATGGAATGCATAGATCTAGGATCTAGTTCATATTCACCATCTCATCACATCAATCATATCTCACCGTTATCAATCATCATATCATGTCTCATAGGGAATTCTCAAGCTTTCAAACTATATTATTTCTCATAACAACCATATCATGGAGTTCACGTTCAATCATAATCACATTTTCATACTAATCATCAAGATTGTTGCATAGCATTCATATATAAGCAATCAATAGATATCCTATCTCTCCAAGGATTCAAGCAATAAGAAATTTTAATATGGAAAATCTTAATAATCAACTCATTATGGCATCTTTGTTCAACAATAGTCATTATATTTCAACATAGGCTCTATTGTTATTAATATACTATAGGTTGTTCTCATCATACTATCATATTTTGTGTATAGTCATCAATCCTTTCTATGTTTATATCATAAGCAAGGTGATCCCACCTTATCACTTTTTATTTGTCTTATTAAGTTTCAAGAATATTAGTTGGCAAACAAACGATGAAGTCCTTAATTGAGTTTTCAAGAATTGTGAAGAAGCATTATAATTTATAACTTTAATGGACTTATCCATATTATTCTTTACTTAGTTGAATGGATAATATTCAAGAGTATAATTTCTTTATATGAAGCTAAGAAATGACTTTCATTATGTTAAAGTTTATTCAATTAGAATTCATCTAATAAAACAATCACTAACTTAGTACATACCATTTGTGTTAGCACAACAAAGAAATTCAAATGGCTAATAAACAACTGAGTTCATGACCCCAACCATTCAATTAACACAACTTGATAGAAGAAATTTCAAGCATCAACTTAGAACATTTTAAAAACATCCTAATATATTTTTCATTTCTGGGGCTCATGATTTTGTACTAATTTCACAATTATGCTCATAAGAACAGGGTAACATTCTTGCTTTATGATTCAAATCAAGATTTAAACTAATTTTTGTACAGTTTGAATTAACTCTTCCTAACCCTATTTTCAATTCTAATCGTGATTCAATTCATGTGCAGTTTTGGACTTCCCAAAGGTTTTTAACTTCAAGCAAGCAAACTCGCCTTTTGAACTAAATTGGCTCGAGTCAAATCAAATCCTTCATATTTGACTCTTGTGATTCAACTCAAATTCAAGTTTCTAGGCTCATGATTATGCTCGTGATCCTGACTACACGTCCAGTTTCATACAACTTTATAGTGCAAACACACATTCCTTCAAGGACAACTCTCATTTTCTTCACTAAGCATCATAAGCTATCTCAGCCAACCTTTAATCACAAAGAACTAAGCATAAAATCAAGCTTTTTCCAATCATAAAACTATATTTGTATCAACAATTTCAATCAAATTCAATCTATGACATAAGACCACATAATACTCATTTTCTTCAACATAAACAATAATTCAATGATTCACAATCAATGAGCTATTTTATAATTCACAGAAGAGATAATAATTACTCACCTAAGTGGTTGAAAACAAAGAGATCAAAATGATCCAACAAAGTTCTCCAATGCTCTTTATGAACAAGAAAAAATGGCAACTTAGATTCTTAGGTTTTCAAGAGTTTTCTTTTATCAAGTAATTAAATACCATTATATTATGATTTCATTCCATAGAAACAAGCTAGAAATAAAATATTTAAGCCCTAAAAACACCAGAAATTCATATTGGTTTATGAGATGAATAATGAAAATGAATAGTAATTTTTGGATTAAAAAATTCATAACTTAAATTATACTTAATGAATTAACAGCATTTTGGTACTAATTTAAAGAAGAAAATGAGAGAACTTAGCAGTAAAAATATGAAAAAATATCATGAAGGAATAAGGTGCTTACTCGAAGAGAGAAATGGTGTAGAGAGAGAGCTTGCTTCCTAAGTTAAAGCTTGAGTATGTTGCATGAAATGCAACAGGGGGTGGCATAAAAAAGAAAAAGGAAGCCGACCTTTAAGGGTAAAATTGAAAAATGAAAGTTACCTTTTGCTTTTGACTTCTTCCTTGACAAGTTTTCTAACTTTTCCTTTAATAAATTTACCAATTTCCTTAGTTTCGACTTTGAATTTAACATACTCACCGATCGTCAATAGTTATGAAATTCTAACACAATTTAATTAAATTAGTTACCTTCGTAACGACTATAATTTTTCATTTGTAGGACACCTGTAGCCTTAGTTTTGATTTCTCTGAAGTTTTCCCAAAATTAAATCCCAAAAATATAAATTTTATTCTATAAGCATTTGAAATAGAAATTTCAATTATTTGAAAATTCCTAAAATTCATATAATTTATTTTTATTATATCTTAACACTTCATTTCTTAGAATTTATATTTTTGAAGTTCCTAAAATTTTCAAATTTAACTTTTTGGATTCTTCGAAAAACCATTTCATTATTAAAATTAATTTTTTTAAAAAAATTGGGGTATTACACAAAAGCTCAAGCCTAAGTCAATCCACCAACAACACTTGGTCAATCGACTTGGAGCATAGAGTTGGTCACATAAAAGTCTAAGCAAGCCAACCTCCTAACTGTTACATAACAATTGGGGTGACCCAGACATGTACAAGTAACGTGATCATAGTAACAACCCATAAAGAATCTCACTTACGCTACCAATATGTCAAAGATATGGGGCCACACATCATTCATCCAAAAGCACAACAATTAGCATGCTAGTCACCTATATAAATAGATAGATATCTCCTTTTCAAATCATCTTCACTACACTTACTAAAACTCTGCGTGAAAACTTACTTGGGCATCAAAGTGTGCTCGATGAACTAAGTCCGTTGTGTACAATTGACTTTATTGTGTGTGCAAGTTATCTCATAGCTAGTTCTCACTCTGTCGGTTAACCTTTCTTATAAGAAGAATTTCATTTAGCATCATTCTTAGCTTTCTTGGCCACCTTATCTCATGACATTCCCATTTGCAGTCAGCCCATGCTCCATCCCTAGATGAACATAGCCACTGCAAAAGAGCTTGTCATGAGCATCACAAGGATTAAATGGCAAAATAAGCTCATAGAATTACCACCAAACTTGAGTATGACGCATTGGCCAAGTAGCTTTGCCAACTATAGGGGGAGTTAGGAGCTCTCCATCATAAGCAAACACAACCTACTTTTCCTCCATCACCCCGGCCCTCCAAGCCTCCTCCTTATTGAAGTTAACCTAACTACCACTCCCACATCTTATCCCTAACTTACCTTAGCCCATTACACATCTAAGCCCCTATAACACCAGCCATGCCTAGCACCTGCTCAGCCAAAGCAAACCCCTGAACCCATCATTCCCTTTTTGTGAGCAACCTTGTCAATCTGTTGTTGAATCACCATTTCTTCCATCCTTAGGTCTTACAAATTCCAACTCCAATTGTCCAACCCATCCTAGTCATTACCATGGCTCTGCTAAACATGGTTGATCTCAGCCACCATTTGTAACATCATGTCATTTACACATATGAGCCTTATGACCTATTGAATCTAACTATAGACCTCACCCAGAGTTTTAAGCAATTGTTTTTTTGCTAGGAGGAGAACCACCATTTCTTGATGGTAATGATGGCTGCTCTTTTTCCTAACCATTTCAAACCACTAACCCATATTGATCTATGAAATAGTATGTCGAACCTTTAGTAGCACCTAGAGGCATTCCTGCCGTCAATGCTAATAAGGAGGATTCCATATGCCATTATATGTAGCATTTTCTCTACCACCTTGAAAAAACTGGTTTGCATTGGTTCATAACTCTGCCAAGACAATCGATTGATAGCTTCGGCCAACTAGCTAATGCATTTTCCACCCACTTTACAACTAGTAAGGCACCTAGAAAAAAGTTAGTGACCTTGGTCAATTTCTAGCAAGGACATCATGAGATTACTCATTTTAATGCTCTAGTGCTAGAAATAAATGATCTCAATGAAGGTGTCATAGTGTACAAAATTAGCTCTGATCATTTCTCCCTCTTGTTGGCCTAGTGACCTGTGATTTCTCTCTTAGAGCTATTAACCCAATCAAAAAAGTACATTAACGTTGAAACAATTGAGCTTGCTTGATGATAAGCAAATGAATGCAATCTGACAGTCTGCTATCCAAAGACAAGGTCCCAGAGTGGGAAAAGGCACCCCTAAGGATGTTATAATAATTACAAGCTACTAAATGCACTAATTGGATGCATCATTCATGACATCAAAGCTGTCAATTTGATAAAGTTTCCCCCAATTAAAATGGAGAAAATTCCCTCAACTGATAAATCAAGGTTTTGCAAATTCCACTGTGATTATGGGTATCACACAGATGATTGTGCCACCCTAAAAGACAAGATAAAAGTGCTTATAAGGAAAGGCACCTTTCAAAGTATAAAAAATTCTACACAAGAGATGGGGAAAATAAGGGAGAAAAGGAGTGGGATCGTTCCCTGTGACCCACTTGGTTAAAAAGCAAACAAGTTAAGATAACCTCCCCAGTCTTGGGGATGGTCGAAACCATTATAGAAGGTTCTGCAAGAAGAGAAACCTCCAAAATTGCCAAGAAAAAGCATCTCTAAGCAACAATGGCAGTGGAAAGAATGAAAAGGAGAGAGCAGTACAAACCAATCTATTTCACAGAGCAAGACTTTTGTGATATCGACTGAAACCATGATGATTTGATGGTAATTTTGACATTATTGCATAACTTCATCATCAAGAGAATACTCATTGACTAGGGAAGTTTCACTGATATCTTGTATTTGCACGTCGCTAATGCTCTACATATTCAAAAGAGCATGTAAACCTTACACAGGTATCTTAATTGCTTTCACATGAGGGCAAGTTCAGGTGGAAGAGAAAGTAACCCTAAGGTTAACCTTAGGAACTCAACTGATGAAGAATCTAGATATCACTTTCCTTGTCATGGCCACTCCCAACAATGCCTGTAGTGTGATTCTGGGGAGGTCATCTTTAAATCAAGCAAAGGTCATTGTCTCCACCTTTATTTATTAATGAAATTCCCAGTATTAGAAGGAATTGGGAAGGGTCAACTAATCAATAGGTAACCTATACATGCTATATGGTTAGCTTGGCCAAAAGTCAAGAAAGTACTAGTGGGACAAAGCTAACAATCATCAACCTAAAGGATAACAAGTGTTAGATGGTAGACTTGACCTTACTTGACATTCGACAAGATAACCTGTGTCAACTAAAGCCAGGATAAAATTTAAAAGAAGAGCAAATATTTGGGGAGAAAGATGGAAGAACAATAAAGATCGAGGTTGAGCTCATAGGAAAAGATCGAATTCTTCACTTGGACACCTGCGATATGCCTTAAATTGACCCAAGTTTGGCCTGCTATAGGCTATTGATTAATTCAAGCATTAAACTTGTGCAGTAGAAGAAGAGAAGCCATGACACCAAGCAATAGAAAATAATTAAAAAGGAAATGGAAAACTATTAAGTGCAGGATTCATCATGGAAGTCTCACACACCATATGGCTGGCAAACATGGTCCTAGTCAAGAAGGCCATGGGAGGATGGAGGAAGTGTGTAGATTTTAGAACCTCAATAAAACACACCCCAAGGACTCATATTCACTCCCAAATATTGATTAGCTAGTGAATAATGCAGTTGGATTCAAAATTCATAGCTTCAAGGATGTGTTCACAGGTTATAATTAGCTTAGAATGCATATTGACGACGAAGATAAGACATCATTCATAACTGATCAACGGACTTTCTACTACAGAGTAATGTTGTTCAGATTAAAAAATGTAGGAGTAACATATAAAAGGATGATGAATAAGGTGTTTTCATAACAATTTGGCAAAAACATGAAAATCTATGTTGATGACATGTTAATCAAGTCAAAAAGCTCGAAGTAGCACCAGGCAAATCTAAAGAAAATGTTCAAAATCTTAAAGAAGTACCATATGAGGTTGAATTTGAAGAAGTGTGCATTTAGGTTGAAGATAGGAAAGTTCCTGCGTTTCATGTTAACCTAGCAGGGCATGTAAGAAAATCCATCCAAGTGTCAAGCTATCATTGACATAAGGAGCCCGTCAACTATAAAAGAGGCGTAAGTGCTCAATGGGAAGATTACAGCCTTCACACGTTTAATGTCCAGATCAATTAATAAACATACTTCTTTCTTTAAGTTACTTAAAAATGTTAAAAATTTTGAATGAACTAACAACTTTGAAAAAACTTTCCAAAAGCTAAAAGAATACTTGGTCATGCCACCCATACTTTCTCGACTAAAGTTAAGAGAAACACTATATATATACCTAACAGTAGTTGTAAAAGCAGTGAGCTCATACTCATTTGAGAAGTTAAAAGAGAACAAAAATCAGTGTACTTTATAAGCCACACATTGCACGAGGCCAAGACAAGGTACCAAAAAATTAAGAAGTTAGCTTTCACCTTGTTATCAACATCTAAAAAGTTAAATCTTTGCTTTAAAAACCATCAAATCATCATTCAAATGGATACCCTAATCCAACAAGCCTCATCTCACCAGATAATTTGTAGCATGGGTAGTAGAGCTCTCGGAGTATGGGCTTATTTATGAGCTTAAAAGAGCAGTAAAGGCCCAATCATTAATAGACTTTGTAGTTAAGATGACAAAGGCAAAAGAGGCTGAAATGGAAGACCAAGTATGGACATTGCATGTGGACAATTTGTTAAATGGAAAAGCCAATAGAGTAGGAGTAATCTTAAAAAAGCCTATGGACTTGGTATTGAAATACTCGTTAAAATTTAACTTCAAAGTAACAAACAATCAAGCAAAGTATGAGGCATTAATAGTCGAGTTAAAGTTAACAAGAGAAATGGGAGCATGGTCATTAAAGATTAGGAGCAACTATCAGTTGGTAATTACTCAAGTTAGAAGAGATTATAAGGTTAAAGAATGGATGTTAGCAAGATATACCAGTAGAGCAAAAAACCTATTGAAAGGATTTAACTTTGACTTGACAAGAATTCCTAAGGAAGAAAATGATCAGGTGGACACACTGGCCAAGTTGGTTAATGCCAAGGCAGTAATAAACAACAAAATCGTGATACAAGAAACATTACAGTTCCCTTGGACAAATGAAATAATATGCCTAGAATAGGAAGAGTGATAATAAAATATTTTATTCATTTAATTATCCTCTCACTAAGTTTTTTAAGATTCAAAAATGACTTACTTCAGCTGTGTTAGCATGAATTTATAGTGTGGTGTCAATTGGGAGCTTTATGCAAAATTCTGTAGAATTTGGCCATTTTAAGTAGTTTCTGTATTCTAGTCATAACTTAAGCTACACTTGTCCAATTAATGTGATTCTTATCTTGTAGGAAAGATAAGACATAGCTTTACAAACTTCATGAAGACCTCCAAGGCTGAATCTTACAATTAGCTATCTAAATTTAGAGTTAAGTTCAAGATGAGAATGTTGCCTCAGCCTATCCCCTAGCAGCCTGACCTCTGAGCATTCATCAGGCCATATCTAGAGTTATACAAGTCCAAATGAGGTTAAACTAAGCCCAAATGGAAGCTAAGAACAATGCTACAACTTTCATGAAGGCTTCCAGACCTGAATCCAGCAAATTGGGCATGCAATTGGAGCTGCAATTTAGAGACAGAATGTTGATTAAATGGGCCTCTGTAGAATTGGATTTTTAGGCCCCAATTACTTTGTGCGTCACTAGCAGATAGTGATCTGGTAAGGGTGAGAAACATTGAAATACAGTTTATGAAAATTATCCAAAGCTGATTGTCAATGGGCATTTGGATACTAACTTTCAATCAGATAGAGTCGATAAATTTCAATTGGATTGAATATTTATACTCATTGGTGGTGCGGTTAGTTAGAAAGGTTCCAACGAGATATAACCGTAAATTCTATGATAGGAGCCGAGTACTTTACTGCTTTGGAAGCAGGTAAGGTTACTACATTAGATGTAGCAATAAAGGTTGTTTGGATTAGATTTCATTGCACAGTAATATGGTTCCATTCATGGATTATCCGATTACATTGTTATGTGATAACAATGGGGCTGTGGCAATGGCTAAGGAACTGAGATTTCCTCAGCGATCCAAACATGTATTGCAGCGTTATCACTTGATTTGAGTTCAAGGTGGTCACAGTATGGAGAGAGTACCTACACTGGATAGTTGATCCATTGACCAATACATTAGCTCAAAAAGTTTGAACAATGTAAACATTGATTCAAAAAGTTTGAGCAATGGGTGTTGTCATTAGGCTTACGCCATATGGAAAATTAGCTCTAGGTCAAGTGGGAGATTTTAGTTTGGGTGGGTGCCCTAGGCCAATTTGATTGAGCCCTATCACATCTAGAACTATATATTATGTGGATTGGATATAAAGGTTAAATATTCATCTTATATTGCATTCATCGTGCATTACATACGTAAGATAAACTCTATGGTGAGAAGTTATTTCATTCAATTAATTCCATAAGGGGTTATGGGATTGTGAGTGTGATTGTTAATGATGTAAACTTCTGCAC
>JANHAO010012256.1:0-16482 GCA_026873985.1 Saraca asoca | reverse complement strand
ATCATTTTATTTTGAAATCATGGTGGTTTATTTCATTTTATTTAATTTTATGATTTTCGTTACTTGATTTTCATATCGGAATATACTTTTCATATGTAAATTGATTAATAAGGTGGCAAAATTGGTAAGCATATATCTATGATAATATTATAGATACATATATATTTTCAACTATGATTTTTAAATGAGATTTTGGATGATCATGGATTGTTTATTCACTGAGTTTCCTAGAAAACTCACTCCTTTTGTTTCTATATTTTTCAGTGCCGGATGAGCCCCAAAGTTCCCTCCATTCATTTGATCACCTTATGCGGAGATTGACAGGTATAAATTGGTGTTGTAATATGACAGTTGGATAGGAATGCATATGCATGTGTTGTACATGTTGTCTGGATGCCCAGTAGGATGTAATTGTATATTCTGGGCCACTGCGCGTCTGTTATTGATTATACAGGTTAAGATGGGCATGTAGCCCTTGTATTGTATTTATGACCATGTGTCCGGGTATCCAGAAAATAGAGGAGATTTTACCGAATTTTTGGTAGAGATAATAAATTTATATTGATTGGTTAATAGAATCTATATGCATTGGTGTGTTATGTCGTGTTGCATGATAAGGCTTGTAGGAGGTTTCCTGAAGGAAAGGGTTTCCTGATAGTGACCTTCTACGTTGGTCACGTGCCCGGGATTAGGGCATGACAGAAAAAGGTTAATGTGGTCTCTAATGGAGAACCATGAGTTATGAGTACAATAGGGGTCAGTCATGACCTCGACCCCCACGAGGTAGATACAGATAGAGCAATTGGCCCAGTAAAGGAGCTCGAAGACGTATAGGTCAGTGAGGTAGATGCTAAGATATGCCTCAAGCTGGAAAAAAAGCTTGTTTTCAAATGTGAAAACATAGCTAGCTAAATTTTTTAAGACAAACTTGAATGTCTTCACCTAGAATCATGAAGACATGGTGGGGATTGACCTCGGGGTCATGTCACATAAGCTTAATATCGACCCCTTTCACAAGCCAGTTCACCAGAAAATGAGACCTATGATTGCTGAGCGTTATATCACTCTTAAGGAAAAAGTGGATAAACTTCTAGCCAATAAGTATATCCGAGAAACCCACTACTCGACTTAGGTAGCCAACCCTATGCTTGTAAAAAACATGGGAAATGGAGAACCTGTATTAACTTTATGAACCTTAACAAGGCATGTCTGAAGGATAGCTTCCCCTTGCCAAAGATTGATCAGCTCATGGATGCAACTGCTGGTCACTAACTTCTTAACTTCATGGATGTTTACTCAGGGTACAATCAAATCCCCATGAACCCACAAGATGAGGAACACACCTCGTTCATCACTAACCATAGGCTATATTCTTATAAAATGATGCCCTTTGGACTGAAAAATATAGGGCAACCTACCAACGGTTAGTGAATATGATGTTCAAGGAATAGATTAAAAAAATAATGGAGGTGTATGTAGATGATATATTGGTGAAGTATGAACAGGTCGCCAACCATGTCTGCAGTTTAAAGGAGATGCTCCAAATTCTGATGGGGTATCAAATGAAGCTAAATCCACATAAGTGTGCATTTAAGGTGGCTTCAGGAAAGTTCCTCAGATTCATGGTCAATAATAGGGGAATTGAAGTGAATTCGAAGAAAATCAAGGCACTCATTGACATAAGATCCCTAACCAGAGTCAAGGACGTGCAAAGCCTTAATGGTCAAGTCACAGTACTTAGCAAGTTTGTTTCAAAAGCTACAAACAAGTGCATCCCCTTCTTCAATGTGTTAAAGAAAGTGAAACACTTTGAGTGGACTAAGCAGTGTGAGATCACTTTTCAACAGTTGAAGGAGTATATGGGATGAGCTCCTCTTTTGTCTAAACCAAAGGAAGGTGAGAAGCTCATTATTTACCTAGAAGTATCTCAGCATGCTCTTAGTGCAGCCTTGATACGAGAAGAAGGTGAAGCTCAATTCCTAGTCTATTATGTTAGCAAGAGGTTGCTAGATGGCAAAATGAGGTACTTGCTGATAGAGAAGCTTGCTGACTGCCTCGTGATTGCATCAAGGAAGTTATGTCCTTATTTTTAGGTGCACAACATAAAGGTGCTCACACAATTCCCACTCAAGCAGATCCTGTAAAAGATGGATACCTCAGGTTACCTGCTCAAGTAAGCAGTTGAGCTGGCTTAGTTCGATATTGAGTGCAAGCCTAGACTAGCAATCAAAGGGTAAGCCTTGGTGGATTTCATTGTAGAGTTCATAGGGCCTATAGAAAAGGAAGCAGAGGCCTCAGAGGGTCTATATTGGGAATTGTATGTTGACAGATCATTAAACAAGCAGAAGGCTAGGACAAGAATGCTTTTAATCAGCTCAGAGGGACATAAAATCCTTTGTGCACTGAGATTTGGCTTTCAAGCTATGAATAATGAAGCAAAGTATGAAGCATTGTTAGCAGGGTTTCATCTGGCAAGAAAGATGGGAGCTAAAAATCTAACGATATTCTATGATTCCCAGCTCATTGTTTGTCACATATAAGGTGAATATCAGACGAGGGGGTCAAAAATGGCCATTTACCTTTAGAAGGTCTAGGAATTGCTTAGCTCTTTCCAGCGTTATGAGGTCAATCAAATTCCATGAGTTCAAAACACACATACAGATGCATTAGCTCGTTTGGCCACAACTAGGGATGTAGATTTCTTAGGAGCAATCCCAGTGGAGTTTCTGCCATCACCAAGCATGGATCAAAAGGATGCTATGATGGCAATTATTATATTCATGGATGGGTCTGATCATAGATTACTTATAAGATGGTAAGTTTCCAGAAGATAAGTTAGAAGCACGTCATTTATGAGCTCAAGCAGCCAGATACTATATCAATGATTATATGTTATATAAAAAGGGATTCTCAATTCCACTCTTAAGGTGCATAGATAGCCACGACTATGACACTGTCTTGAAGGAAATTCACACCAACCATTGCAAAAATCATGTTAGGGGGCTATTTCTAGCTCAAAAAGCACTCCAACAAGGGTTCTATTGGTCTACAATGAAGTGGGATGCCATTGACCTCATGAGAAAGTGTGACAAGTGCTAGAGGTTTGCCAAGGTTCCATAAGCTCCACCAACCTACCTACAACAGATGATCAATCTATGGCCTTTCGCGATCTGGGGTATGGACCTGATTGGACCACTCCCGACAGGTCACGGGAAGTTCAAGTATGCAGTAGTTGCTCTTAATTATTTCACCAAGTATGCAGAGGTAAAAGAACTAGCAAAAATTTCTTCTACAAAGATTGAAAAGTTTGTATGGACTAATATTATTTGTAAATTTGGAGTCCCTCAATAGATCTTAACTGACAACAAGACTCAATTTAATAATGAGCAGTTTATCAAGTTCTACAACAATCTCAAAATTATGAAGAGTTTCTCAGTTGTAGACCATCCTCAAGCCAATGGACAAGTTGAGGCCATCAATAAGATCATCAAACAGATCTTGAAGACAAGGTTGGAGGCCAAAAAGGGAGTATGGGTAGACAAGCTGTAGAAGGTGCTTTAGGTTTATAAAACCATAGCTTGTAGCACCACAAGGGAAACTCCCTTTTCAATGGTGTATAAATCCAAGACCATAATCCCAAAAGAATTTGAAGTGACTTCACAACAACGACTTACATTTAGTCTAGAGGATAACGATCAGCTACTCACTACAAGCCTCGACCTCACAGAAAAGATAAGAGAAATAGCTTGCCTCAAGGTCATGACCTATCAGCAATAGGTCACAAGATACTACAACCAGAAAGTCTAAGTTTGAAACTATAAAATTAGTAATCTCATACTACGCCTTATTCTTTCTAGAGCTCGTAAGGCCAGTGACGGGACACGAGGTCCAAATTGGGAAGGCCCATATATAATCAAGGAAAACTTGGGAAATGGAGCTTATCACCTAATGAATATAAATGGTGCTGAAGTTCCTTGAGTTTGGAATGCTAAGCATCTCCACCCGTATTTGCAATAGAGATTTTAGCTTGCCCTTTTAATCTTATAATATTATTCAGAAATTAATAAAAGCACTTAAATTTTTCCTTAAATTTTTGCATCTGTGTGTATTAATTTCTGAATAAAATCTCAACAAAGCATTATACAGGAAATGAGCTAAAAAAATGTCATGAAATGGTAGCTAAGAAATGACCTACCTAGACAATTTATTGCAAGCTAAGATGTGACCTATCTAGGCATTCAACCTGACAAGTATACATTGTCAAGGCTTGCTAGCTGAGGTGCGACCTACCTAAGCAATTCATTGTTAGCTAAGGCATGATCTATTGGGCATTCATCTTGACAAAGTCATGTCCTAATAGCTGAGGTGCATCCGTGCAACCTACTTAGGTACTTGATTCATGCTAGCTGAGATGTATCTATAGACCTACCTAGGCACTTGATTCGTGTTAGCTGAGGTGCATCTGTGTGACCACTTATGCAAGATGAGGCACATTCATGCAACCTACCTGGGCACTTGATTCATGTAAGCTAAGGCACTTTCATTGACCTACCTAGGCACTTGATTTGTACAAGCTAAGGTGCATTTATGCGACCTACCTGGGCACTTGATTCGTGCAAGCTAAGGTGTATTCATGCGATCTACCTAGGCACTTGACTCGTGCTAGTTGAGGCACAGCTTTCATGCAACCTACTTAGGCACCCGACTTGTGCTAGCTGAGGTACAGGTTTCATATGACCAACCTAAGCACTCCTCATGCTAGCTAAGGTGTAGCTTTCATGTAACCTACTGGGCACTTATCTTTACATAAATTTATCAAGTCATGATTTGCTGGCTGAGATCCATTTGTATTAACCTATGTTATCATTTGTGACTTACTCAGTATTTAACTTGACTAATGTTTGTTAAATTGTGATTTGCTAGCTGTTATATGTAGCCTATTGAGTATTCAACTATGGAAACTAAGAAGAATCAAGAGGGAATATTATAAAAAGTCCATTTAACACCTCCTTCAACAAGGTAAATTTACATAAAGTTCAAGAATGAAATTCAAAATTACAAAAATCATGACCTAAGAAGGCTAGCCCTTAGTGGCTTAGCTCTTATGGGATGGAAGGTTGACATATGGAGTGAGCAGGTCATCCATCATTTAATCATCAGTGGCTTCCACGACTTACGAGCTGCTTTCTTTTTGAATAGCACCCTGAGCTAGAAAAACTCCACCTATGAACTCCACACCCTTCTTAGAAAAAGTGGCCTTCGCAGCCTCCTCGAAGCCCTTTATAGCCTCAAGAGCATCCTCACCAAAAAGGGAGAAATCCATCTTCAGGTGCTACTCCCACAAAGTGTACAAGAAGAAGGTGTTGGTTTCAGATTCTACATTTTCTTCTACTTTCACAACCAGCACAGCAGTGTCTACCTTAACTCAAGTGACCTTTTCTTCTTTCAAAGCAACTTCTTCCCCAGCTGCCTTATACTTCTTCTCAGTAGCCTCAGCTCACTGCACTACCACATCTAGTTTACCTTTTACTCTTGTCAACTCATCAACTACTTTATTGAGGCTGGATGTGATAGCCTCGTGATCTGTCACCTTACGAAATAGAGCTTCCTTGGCTTCTTTTTTAGTGGCTTTGACATTTCTTATTCTATCCTTCAGCTATAATGCCTTAGTGGTCACAGCAGCTAAGTCACTTTCAAGTTTGTCCTTCCCTTCATCCCAATCTAAGAGTGGTCCCTTAACTTTATTGCTCCTAACACGCTCTAAAAAATCAAATGGTCAAGTCCAATTACAAAGAGGCAAAAGAATCGAGATGAAAGGACTTTACTTACCAGCAGGCCATGACGAGCTACATAGCCCATCAATCCCTCACCCGAGAACTCCTCCAACTCCAATGCTCTAGTGCAGGGCCCCGGGATCATATCCACATTTTTCCAAAGGAAATCGAAGTACTCCCCTATCTTTGGACCAAGACTGAAAGGTCACTCCTCGGTCTCGACGTCAGCTGCCACCTGTTCTAAAGTGGCAATAACTCTTTTCCCCTTATCCACTCTTCATTTTTTGGTAGGGGGCTCAGACAGGGGTGTGACCTCAACCGCGTTGACCACCTCAGGATGCGAGGTGGGAATCGGCACCTATAAGGATGCTATTGCTAATGCTAGATAAGATTGACTGACAATAGCGGGGGCTGTAACAGCATCAGGAACCAATAAGGTCGCGACAACATCACGATCTATAAATCGAGCAGAAAGAGGGGTTGGTGGCTTTCAGAGGATGAGCTTCACCATCTTTTCGTAATCTCAAAAATTTGTTAGGCCGACTTCCTTAATTTGGCAAGCTCTGATATCTCTGGTGAGTTCGATGTTTAAAGCTAGACAAGCTTATGAGAATGCAAGAAATCCTCATCAAATTTGAGGTCATTTTTTAGATCGTCCATAGTAGCAAACTAGCCTAACACTTCAACCTCCTCAACCCTAAGCATTGGTTTCTCTTGCCAGCCCCATCTACAAAATAAAATAGAATGTCAAAAAAATATAAGTATATGAATTCATGGAAGCTCACATGTTCTCAGCTCGTTTATTAGGAGTAAGGACGAAATTGAAACTGCAAAGATGACACAGAGATAGGCAAGAGACATAAAACCAGTGGGTCCTATAGTTTCCCACATTAGATTTGCCCTTAGCATCCCCCTATGGCAAAATCCTTTTATACTTGATCTGCTGAGCTGAAAGATAATAAATCCCATCTTGCTGACCCCTGCTTCTAATGTTACAGAGATAGCAAAGAACCCTTGCAGATGGTGGTGGGAGATTATTCCTCAAGAAAACAAGTGCAAGGGAGGTGAGCTGGGAGTGAAAATTTTGGGTCAGCTAGAAAGGGCAGAGTTTCAATTTATTCAACAGATCGATGATATAGGGATGAATTAGGAACCTGAGCCCAGCACTGAGATAGTGGGTGCTAATAGCAACAAATCCTGAAGTAGGATAAGTTGTGTCATCGTCAGGAGAAGGTTCCATAAGATGACAACCCTTTGGGAAGCGGTATAATTCTCTTCCAGCTTGATGGTTGAAAAGTGATGATTGAACACCATGCGATCTAGAGACCTCTCAATCGTAACGACTTGCTGACCCTCACTGGGGTTAGGTCGAGCAACAAATTGTTTGGCCTCTAAGCTAGAGAATCAGACTCATCGTCACTCCCTACTTGGTGATCACGACATTAATGAGTTGTAGCCATCTACATAAGAAGAAGGAATGGTCAAGTCATTACAAGTAAACCATACCTAAAAGCTAAGACTGACAGGGACTACTTGGTGACCACGACATTTATAAGCTGTAGCCATCTACACATGAAGAAGGAATGGTCAGGTCACTGTAAGCAGACCATACCTAAAAGCTAAGACTAAGAGGCTTTCCCATGTAGTAGGCCATACAAGCCTCGGATCACCACATCTAAGACTTGGACTATTGAAAACTTAGGGGGCTCAACCAACAAAGCCGATCAAGTCACTAAAACCTAGGAAACAAGAGGCTAAATCTAACAATCTACAACCCTAAAACCAACAGGCAAAATCTCTAGTAGCAAATAGGCACATGCCACTGAACCAAGTAACAAAATACCAAAAACCTATAGAACAAGGCATTCATAAAAAGTAGAAGCTTAGAGTCTAAGAAAGCTTACCATATCAAAAGAATGAGATGAGTTTTGGGAAGAAAATGGCGAGCAAGGTTGGTATCTGGTAATCCAAATCCAAAACTCTCAATGGCAAACTCAATGAAGTAGGAGAGCAGGAATAGTGGTGACTATTCGAGAACTTGAGAGACAAGTAAAAGGTTGAGAGTTAATTTTCAAAAGTAAGAGGTAAAAAGGGGTTTTCTCACCTTATATAGCTTGGATGGCCTTGCTGTTTGATTTAGAGATTGATCAACTACCCTCGATCTGATGGTCCAGCGAATAATAAGGCTCAGTCATTACCACACTTGTAGTTATAGGAAAATGCATTCATTAAATGCAGTAATGATGGTATGGGCAAACAAAATGATGGAATAGAAGTTTAAATGACAACATGGTTGATCACAATCGTCAGCTTTTACCAATGAACTATAGCTCCCTGTTCGTAGATCGCACTGAGAGCTAGGGGGCTAGTGTTGTATGTATTTTCAGAACCACACAAATGGGCTGGTAAAAGCTCAATGGACAAGCCCAGCTTAACCAGGATCAAGGTCACAGAAGTAAGGCATCAAGTATTCAAATATGAACTCGGGTCACTAGCCAATAAGGGTCAAAGTAGCAACCTTGGATCGTTAAGGACGAGATCTAGCCCGCAGCTCGAAGCATGCCCTCCCAGCCATCAATTCAGATAAGACCGTAAAATTGCTTATTTAATACAAATTCGTTATTAACTATTATAACTGATTTATGATTCATTTCCATTATGAAATACATTGTAACACCCAGACTACTATAAAAAAGGGGTTGAAATCATTGTAAAAGGAGGAGACAATACAGACAGAATACTGCAAACTCAGCAAAGGACTGACAAATAATATAACCATGGACGTAGGTCTTGCATCTGGCTAAACCACATTAAAAAACTCTTGGTGTCCTTTGTTCTTTCCTTATTTTTCTCTCTTCCTTGCAAATTTTCCTTCACAACTTGCAGTTTGAAGTGCTGGATTTGGATTGACCAAATTTTGTCATCAACAAAATTTATTTTAAATTATTTTGACTATTTCTATTGTCTTGGTGAAATTGATGAAATTAATAATCATTAGAAAATTTTATAATTACATAGTCTTAAAAAATGGAAAAATTAATTCTAATATTATCATATCAGTAAATTAGTTATACGTAAAAATTTGATTAAGAATTCAATTGATAAATTAATAAAAAAAATTATTTGACAATAATCAAATAAGTCATCTATTATATTATAATAAAGGTTTTTGAAGTATAATTAAATAAAAATGTAATTGATAAATTAATAAAAAAAGATTGACATTGTTTCTATATTTTGTAATAGTGACGTCAATTTTTGTTAAAAAATCAATGTTGTTTCTATATTTTTTTACAGAAATATTATTGTTGTATGTTTTATTTTGTTGGAAGAAATGGCAACTTTAATTCAACAAAAATCTTATATAATTGCAAGTAATGGTATAACAACTTTAACAATAATATCATTGTCTTTTTGTAAGCAATGCTATAGCATTTGCTTGCAAAAATTAAACAACATTAATTATTATTAGAGATGTTATATCATTATTGTAACAAGACAACAATATTATTGTAAAAGCTACAAGCATTGTTCGCAACAAGACAACAAACACGTTAAATGCACCCAAGAAGGGGAAAAAGGGGAAAAAAGGGAAAAATAAACTATAAACATTCAGAAGTAGTTTGAGCAAACAAAATTAAACAACAAAAGACAAAGAAAAAGGAAAAAATAAATAAATATTGAGGGCAAACTAGAGTAGAATAATAGTGAGAAGGATGGACCGACCTTTTTTAATGCATGTAAGCTTTAGACCAACATCTAATCTACAAGAAAATAAATACATTAAATTTATTTTGAATTATTTTGACTATTCTTGTTATCTTAGTAAAACAGAAAAAATTATTTATCATAAGAGAGTTTTATAATTCCATAGTCTTGAAAAATAGAAAATTAATTGTAATATTATCATATCAGTAATTTAATTATACATAAATAATTTGTTAAGAATTTAATTAATAAATTAATAAAAAAATTTAACTATATATTATAAAAATTCTTTGAAATATAATCACATAAAAACCTTAATTAATAAATCAATAAAAAAATTTAAAAATTGAGGAATCATAAATTATAAAGGTAGCTTAAATCTAAATATTAAATCAAAATTAATAATTCTAAAAATACGTTAATTTCTTAACTTAAATCAACGTCAAACGTGATATTGAGTTTAAACGTTTGTTATTTAACAAGAAATAATGTTATAATTTTTCTCATATATATATATATATATACATCGATTTATCTTTCATCCTACATTCATTTAATAATATTGTTTTTTATTTTATAGTAGTATGATTTCACAAGCTTTTGTGTTTCAAATCACTTTTCACAAACGAAAACATATCGCGTTTGATACGTTTCGTCCCAAATGACAGTACGCCTGTATTCTTAATGTTTCCGATAACTAGGGTTGTTGGTTTGTCAATTATAATTCATTATATTATGATCACCGGCCAAAGAATAAGGCTTTCATTCAGAAAAATAAATCAAGGTTTCTCCATAATAAACTTTAAAAAAAATTATTTTACATAATTATGGGCATCACAAATATGTTTTGTACATTTGATGTTATTACAATGATTATCAAAAAAAAAAAAAAATAGTGCGATGATTCTTTACGCGAGAGCTATATCAAAGGGTGTGGGTTTCTAAGTTGCTAAAATGGACTTGGGTCGAGTTTTTTTTCATTTTTTAGTAATCTAACTGTGAATTTCTATATTTAAACCCTTTAAAAAAAAACATAATCATAATAATATGAGACTTGCTAGGAAATAAAAGAATGTCTCTGTATTTTGAAATATCTCATTTATTTTATTTTTCAGAACATAAATTAAATTGATTATCATAAAGTTGTTTTCAAAATATCAAGTGTCAGTGTTCCAGAACCTTAAGAGAAGATTAATGATTTTATTATAATTCTAATGAAACTGCCCATTTATTAGCCACACTCGCACATAAAACTTAAAAAGGCGGTGGAAATGTGCATGTCCCTTCAATATCATATTATGCTAAAATAGAACACTAAAATTGTTAAGCATTATTCATGTACATGCACAAATTCTTCTATATATCTTACAATACTGCATACAGGAGATGAAAATTTGAAGAAAATCCCATCAATCATTGCCGTTATCTATATTATCACCTGGAGATCCTGATGCGCTCTTAGGACTAGAATGCGGCAAGGACGGTGCTAAAAACATTGAACTTTCCGTCTGTGCATTTGTAGGTCGCTGATTCAAGAAATTCGGCGCAGAACCATTGACTTTTGAAGTCGAAGTCAAAGTTAAAGTAGATGTTGACGCGGGAAAGATCTCTCCCGGTTTCATTTTCTGACCCAAAGTTTCTCCAGCACTTCCAACGTTTCCACCAATAATACCATTTCCAGTGCCAATAATTGAAGTAAGCGCTGCCGCCAAAGCTGACTGAAATTTGGGGTCAGAAGTAATGACTTTCGTTGCGGCGGCTATTGTACTGTCTGGTAGAGAATGTTGAGCAGGATTTGGCGTATTACTGTTTTTTTGCATGTAGATATTGTTCTCCATTTGTAATTGCCTTCCAAGATTTATGGTGGTAAGGAAGTTTCTGTTATTATAAGGATGAGTGCTGCTAATGCCATAGCTGAGGAATCCGTTGTTCCAAGGTATTGCACTGTTGGAATCAGAAGAGTTGAAGTTGAGACTTGTGGAAGAAGAAGAATATCTTGGAGGGTAGTTTGAAGTGAATATTGTTCCACCAGACTGAGATGATGAGGAAGAGGTGGCTGGATTTGTGAGGTCAATTGTTATTGTGGGGTGTAAATGTGAAGATGGTGACAGTGCAGGATTGGAGATGTAGAATTGCTTTGGTCTATATCCATCAGATAGATAGAAGTTCAGGCCATGGAGGTCAGCTGCAGCCGCGGTGGTGGTGCTGGTTGTGGATGTTGATGCCATTTGGCCGCCCGATCGAGAAGTTGACGAGCCGGAGAGAAGCATAGAAGCAGCTGCAGAAGTGGTGGAGGCCATGGCAGTAGCTGAAAGTGTAAGAGGGTGGTTGTGGGTTCCTTCATAGGTTGTGATCAAAATGGACATGTCCTCAGCACATCTCTGGACCTGAAATTGCCGCCGGACATATATATTGCACGTTAAAACATATTAATGTTCTATATTTAAGAAGTATTACAACATTATTAGAGAAATACACAAACGAGTGAAAAGGGAGCATATACCTGTTTTCTCACTGGACATGATGGTGCAATGGTGCAACGATAGTAAGCTCGAGGACAAGGATTTCCCTTTGCAATCTTCTGCCCATATTTCCTCCATTGGCATCCATCATTCATCTGTTTTAAGGAAGTCCAGAACTATGAATATAACTGGCTATCACCTTATTAAACAATCATAATATTTCACATAGTCATAGCTAAAAGATAGACCAAAAAATCAAATTATCAGATATAGATACTTACAGTTGGGGTGTCACATCTAGCTCTGACACAAACTCTAGCCTTCTTGGCAGGATTTAGTTGCGAAATTTCATCCTCTCCGCTTTCTCTGGTCTTCTTGAGCGCTTTACTTGGTGGCCAAGTTTCCCCAGCTTCTTCCTTTATTGGAGCATTATCAGAACTATTACTATGGCTCGGATTTGGTAAAGCTTCAGTAGTGCTTCCACTTGATTTTTTTGATGTTTCAAATTTGCAATCTAGTCCAAGATTCAAGTTTCTTGTAAACTCTTCATCCTTAATTAATTTCTTAGACACTTTCTTTGTCTGTTCATCACTTTTTGGATTAATAATTGGCACTCTTCCAAGGCTGAGGGAAACTAATTCTGATTCCTCTGTTAGTTCTTCATGGCTGCTGTTTCCTTTATCCTCAGATTGAACTATGCTATGGAATTGCATTTGCAAGGTCTGGTAATCCTTCTGTATTCTCTCTAAGCACATCTTTAACCTTTGATTTTCTTCTCGCACCTCACCCATTTCAGCTTCAGCAGATTCAAACTCATCAACCTATAACCATGGACAAATAGATCGACGAACTTCATTATTTGTGATTATGACTTCTACTCTTAGGGAGACTTCTACTCTTAGAGAGAAAAATTAAAGTTTCATTTTAATTTTCTTTAAAAAAAAAACTAACCTCTTCCTTTTTGGTTGATTCCTTTGGCATAGTAGTCTGCAGCTGCATGGCATCAGGGAAAGAGCATAAAATGATTATGCAAAATTACCTATAAACAACAAATTTAATCCAATATGTATAATGGAAATCTGGCGTTTACTTTCCCCTTTTTTCCCTGGTGCAAGTGCAACTATGAATTGACTAGCTAGAGTTTTGCGAACTGATTAAATTTTGACTCCTTATCCTATTCAATAATAGAAATCAATTGTAACTTTGTAATAGTCTTGCCTCTTGCATGTGCAATGTCAATGATCATTATTTGACATTATTATCTTGCTTTCTGACCATCACATACGTGCATGAATGGATAAAATCTCACAAAACAGGTTTTTTTTTTTTTTTTAAACACAAGGAGACAAAAATTTATTGGGAAATGAGGTGGGGCGGGGGGGGGAATGGAATTTCCGAAAATCAAACTCCCAAGCCTATGGTATTGATTTTAAGACAAAAAATGATATCGCTTGAACTATTCTACGTTGAGTTAACATATCTTGATATAAATGATATTATATCCAAATTATCCACTGTCCTTGTGTATTAATTAATTTCAACCGACCTTTTTCTTATTATTAAAAATCTAATGTGAATATATAAGTGTGTATTTCATGTTAATTATTAGAAACTCAAAGTGGGTTTTTTTTTTTTAATTGTAAAATAAATTTTTAAAAAATATATTAAATAAATGATCCACAATTATAATATTTTGTGAATTATAAACTTCAACTTATAATGATTTTTATTTATTATATTTATGAATTCTTATGTATTACAAATTATATTATATGTTAATTATTATTTATATATAATTTAATTTAATATAATTAATTTTGTAATTATAATATTATCAAATTTAATCATTAATTTAATTGGTGAAACTAATTAAAAAAATCAGATAGCCTTTTCAATTCAATATTCGATTCATACACCTACATATGATTACATTGATTACATGTTATTTTCAACTTGAATGATTAAAGTTTGTATCTAGTTATTTGGATTGCGCACCAAACAACTACTGAAAATTAATTGGGATCGCAAACCAAAGAACTGCTGAAAATTAATGTTTCATGAATCATAATAAGAAGTTTTATACTATGGTATCTAATTTGTCATTTATTATTGAGTAAGACAATTTAGATAATCTGAACGTATATATATCTCAAGGCAACGCCTTTATATCCCATGTGAATACCTCATAAACAACAGCAGCGTAATCAACAAGGAAAAAATAACCAAGTGCAACAAATCATTTTAAACATAACTTTCGGATCAGTAAAAATTCATCGAGGTACGTAAAAAAAAACAAAGCTTCTGCATTTATATGGATGATAACATTTTATCAGACTCTTGCATAGCTAGAAGTAAAATAAGATAATCTTTGGAGTGGAAATCAAGATAAAAGCACAAGGATTGGATACCAGATCTGATAGATTGTATGCTGACTTTTAGCTCAAAAATAGATCGAAAGATATGGAAGTTATCTGATTTTAAACTGAAAAAAATGTAGAAAAAAAAAAATGATCACCTCGACAGCATTTTCTTCTTCAGGATAACCTTCATCATCAGCACCACTAGACTCACTCCTCTTCTCTTGCTTGACTCCACCTCCATGACCAGATCTCCCCAAAGCGAACTCCATTTAGATTCTCCCCTTCTTTCTGATATCCTCTTTTCTAACTCTTCCTTCTCCTTCTCTGCGTTTGTGGATCTTCAAATTAACCTCTTTCTCTTCTGTTTAATATAGACTTGCGACAGAGGCATTTGACTCTCGAAAAGAGAATTATAATAATAATAAAAAAGGGCCGTAAGATTTTTTTGCTAATTACAACCTTTCCCTATGTCAGATATTCTATCTCAATTTTGGAGGAATAAATTTTCTTATTTTCATAAAAAGAGAAATAATAATAATAAATTAAATTTAATTCATTATTAATATAAAATATTTTATATTAATAAGTTGTCACGTTATTAAAAAATTAAAAATTTTTATCAATAATAAAAAAATTACTAATTTTTTAATACATAAATGAATAACTATATAAAACTTATTTATATTGACAATAGGTTAGATTTAAATTTATAATAAAATACACTATTTGTTAGATTTTATTATATGTTTCTATTATACTATTATGAAATTTTAGTTATTAGTAGGGTAGGAAAAAAAATTTATTCCAAAAAAAAATACACCTACTAAATGTCAACACAAATGCACCGCGAAGCAACATTGAAAAACGGCGTGACATATGAATATGAATATATATAATATTAGGGTTTTCCTGAATTATAATATTATTAAGTAAAGAATTTAAAAATGTAGAAGAATTCAACTTCAACGTTTGAGACAACAAACATGTCACATAGGAGAACGAAAGAGAGGTTGGAGCCGCAATGGTCGGATTCCGCCAACAACAAGTTGTGCCATCGTTGAGTTTCATACATTACAAAAGTCTCTGAGCCAACTGATTTATTATTTACGGTCAAACATTTTGCCACCACTGCTGAGGAGAGCCCTCATATTTTTAATTTCTACGTCTTTTCCCTCACTCAAGTCGTACATCATTATTGAGACACGTTTTGGTACGCACAAACAAATGAGGATGAGTTCAAAAAAATATAATTAGGATAGTAAAAATATCTAAATTTAATATATTTTATTGATAAATTTTTTAATGAATTACATTTAAATTAGATTTATTATTTAATGATTTAAATTTAAATCTAATTATTAAATATTTAAAAAAATTTAGATATTTTTTTTAATATCACTTTAATATAATTATATTATATTTTATAATAAATCAATTATTATCAATAAAAAATAATTTTATATTTTTCTTCTTTAATAAATAAAATTTATAATTATAATTTTTTAATTCAAGACGAATCCTTATTGAATATTATCATATTCTTAATGATTTAGATCACTAATGAATTTGGAATAACAAAAAATTTATAGATCCCAATTGGATTGAATCTATACCTCGGACTATTGCCATATCTAATAATAACATCACAACTTATAAATTGTGATTTAGAATTTGTGTAGTAATATTTCTCAAACATTCTTTTTATAGTGATTATTTTGATATAGAAATCCTTAAAATAAAAATAAGAAGACTTTTTTTAAAAAATAAAATAAAATTGATTCGGATTTGGGAACTGAAAAACCGGTCTGAATCATCTAATTCACGTACAGATATAACTTCTTTTCTATTCTTCTGTATTAAAATCTAACCAGCCAAGCCATCTTGGTTGAGAGAAGTCAAATAGGGTTGTGAGAATGAATGAAGATTTTAATTGGTTGAAGCAAATGCATCTCTTAATAATATCTAGGGTTTATGGTTTTCTTCACTTATGCGTGTGAAACCATCTTAAATAATGGGTCATTTCTCAGCCCACCGTCAGACGGAAGGGAGATTGAAGAATTCAAAATCATTTGAAGACTGAATCTATATTTAAGGTAAGTGGTTACCAAAAACATTTTTGTAAGAAATATGGACTATTTTTCGTCTGTGATAGAACTAATGTGAAGCAAACAGCTTGAA